>JAEANM010008765.1:0-16792 GCA_017656035.1 Myanophis thanlyinensis
TATATAATAAATTTTTTTCCTACACTTTGTTTTTTTTCTATCGCAAAACGTAATCTATTTTGTGGATAACCCTCGTAGTTCACTAAAATAAAGATGCCACTTAAACTAGTGTAAAGTTGCTCGTTGTAGCTTTAAGTTAGTATCCACATTGATGTAGCCAAGCTTTTTAAAATTGATGAGAAACACTTAGAAAGCATCTACTGTACTGTAATATAATTGTTTTTCAAAGTTCCTTACAAGAAATATTTTTTCATTACTAGATGAAAACTGGGAGGAGGCTCGTAGGCTGCAATCCTCATCTCAACATATCTTGCAACCTCTAGATGTGAAAATGGAACTGAACAGAGCAATGGTTGTAACAGATGCAAGAATGCCCAAGTACTACTACAACAATTAAAACTAGTTTTATTACTATTATTATTATAGTTCATTTGATGGAGACTGTGATTATATACTTCTTCTGTATCTGTTGACCTTCTACCAGTAAATCCAATAGACATATATTTAAATTGATCACTTGGTGCCAACAAATAGCAAAATATTGAACCTAGTAATCAAATCTGGAAATTATATCTTAGATTAGATTTTTAATTTACCCAGGGGTAGCCATTTCATGGTAACATTCTTTTATTGCCAGATAAATCATCTTCAGAAAGCCATTTTACCCCATTTTACAGCCTTTCTTACCACAAGTGAGTCATGATAGTTGTTAAAGAACATGGTTATTATGTGACTCTAGCTACCCCATTGACTTTGCATGTCAGAAGGTTGAAAAAGGTGATCACCTGATCCTGGGACTTTGCAAACGTCATAAATATGAGTCAGTTATCAAGCATCCAAATTTTTTTATGTGACCATGGGGAATAAAACAAACATAATGTTAACAAGTTAAGATATTAAACACAGAAAGAATGAAGAAAAGCTTCTTTCCACAGGCAATACGAACACTACACTAGAAACCACAAGCACACTCAGAACTATAACAAAACCATGACTCTACCTCACTCCCCCCTTCCCCCTTCCCAACTTATTCCTACCCTACCCTCCCATTTGCCTAACTTACTTGTGCTTGCGTAAGCATTTCACTGCATATCGTATCATGTATGACTGTGTATGTGACCAATAAAATTTGAATTTGAATATTTATGTAGTTACGTAACAAGCACATTTAAATTATATTAAAGTAACCAAAATATCTTTACAATCCTGAAGGAATATCACAACTTTTGAACACCCCAATGTTTGGAAATTGAAAGTTGAAAAATTTAACATGGACTAAATTGGGGGTGCTGCAATGGTCTTGGTGTGAAAAACAGTCATAAGTCACTTTTTTTAGTGCCATTGTAACTTTGAACAGTTACTAAACAAACTGGTAAGTCGAGGACTACCTGTGTTGAGATCAAAATCTGGTCCCATAAAAGCTATGGCTGTGGCTTATTAACTGCTCAGTTTTTGTGGCTATCAGAAATGACCTTCAAATTTATTTTTTGCTTTGGGATGTATGCTCAGAATGGTAATTCAGAGTTTTAGAGAAAGTTGCCTATCTGTAATAGGACGATCATTTATATCCCAAATTATCCTAAAGCTGAATAACACCCTGAAGACATGGTTTTGCCAATGGGAGAAATGTGATGGAGCTGATGCAGTGGCTATACTAATTGTTTTGATAAATGTGTTTATGGGCTGTGAGTTGTGTATTTTATGATGGTTGCACAAATCCTGGCTGGATTTGTTTTTCTAATGGTTATTCCTTTTTTTTAGGTACAAAATGTACGGTGAGCTGCCATTACTTTCTTTCAACATCTCAGATGAGAAATTAAAATCTATTCTGGAACTTATTGACAGCATTCCAAAACCAAAAAATTCATCTGACTCCACAACTCTTCTTCAACCTTCCAAGGCAAGTTTAAATGCTCATTTATAACACAAAAGATTCTTAGGCAATTTAATCACAATGAAGTATTTGATCGATGCGCTAATTCCTTATTTTGCAGAAAGGAAATAATTAGCAGAAGTCATAAGCAAATATTTAATTAATGCCTTTCTTTTCTTTTTCTTCCTCTGATAATTTGCCAGCATAGAAAAGTTGGATTGTCAGGGAATAGCAATTAGGGAAAATTTCAAGTTTTTAGAAATTGTTTCAACCTCTCACTGTCTTGCTGCTGTGGTGAATTTGTCATGATAGCAATCTTAACAAACCCCTCCATTTCATATCCATGTAAATTGCATTAAGGGGCATTTCTTGTAGTTTCAAGAACTCAGCATAGGAGCACTAAAATTAGATGCATGATGTGCGAAAGAAGCTTGAGGGTACATGGTTTGTTCTTATTCTGATAATTCATACTGTCATGTGGACTATTGACTGGATGAAAAGGAATTTCTAATTCTGTCTTTCCATCACAGCCAAGAAAATTATTATATTAATCACAAGTTAGTTTTTGAGTAGTAATGGACAAACAAATCAAAACCTAACTTATAAAAGGCTGGATAGTCAATTAAGATCCAGAAGTTCATTTTTATTAGAGCTTACTCAGAAGCTGCAGATTTTGTGTGTACAGATGCTTTGGATCTGGATTTAACTTTGATTTTCCAGGTACTGGCCATTAATTTTGGGTAATAGGCAAGCCACCAGTTTTAGTACACCAGTTAGCAGACAAGTTACATTCAGGCTACAGGATTGTAGGTAACCCTTGTTTAAAGATCATTTGTTTAGAAACAATTTGGAGTTATGGCTGCATTGAACAAATGGTAGTTAATACTTGGTCCCTGAAATTATGGCTGTTGCAATGCTTGTGCAGTCATATAATCAAAAATCAAATGTTTGACAGCCTGTTGGAACTACAACTGCAAGGCTGCTCTGATCATCCCTTATCTCCACCTCACCATCAATCACTGTCATTTTGGTTGCCTTGCATTGTGGAGCTCTGCCACCAAGTGCTCCACGGGCCCCGTTGTCCAGCTAGCTCTATCACTTTGCTTAATGTATACTTAATTTTTTTTGGCAGTGGCATGACTAACAGAACACAAGGTAGCAGTGCCAGGGGAGTGTAGGATGGCAGAGCCAGCAGAGCACAGGTTTACAGAGGCAGTAGAGTAGAGGGTAGCCAAAAGAGCAGAGACGAGGGCTAGATAGGCAGATGCGGGGAGATGAAGAAGAAACAGTCTCTTACCTTACTGAAGCTTGGCAGGGACCAAGCCAGGGTCTTCGGTTAATAATGGCAACTAAGACTGCCTGGATTGCCATCACTTAATCAATACATTGTGACACTGCACTTTACAACTGCATCAGTTAGAAACCAAAATTCTGATTCCAATTACTGTCATAACCCAACCATTGCCTTCCTACTATATGGATAATTTTGTGAAACATTAGAAAATTCATCTGCTATATAATACAGTCTAAATCATATTTACATGCTATGGAAGCATGTAGTTTCTACTTTGAGAAACAGTGTTGGGTTTTGGTTTCTGAGTTCAATTCAAAGAGCTGCCAGGACATCTAAGATCAGGAGAAACTGAAGGCCTACCTTCTGTACAATCTGCTTACTTGCTATACCTAAAGCACTTGCATCTATTCTTAATGTCTGAGACCAGATAGAAAATATATTTAATTTTTTTAAACTGTTGAACAATAACATTGCCCCTCAAATACTTTTTGCTCCTTCTTAATTAAATTTCTGCTAAATAGCAATTCCTGTGTTGTTTTGTTTTGTTATCTTTCATTATATTTACTTCCCGGTTGGCTATATTGTCTCTATACATGCTTTCTTAAAAATAGATCTGTAAGTCTTGTCTCATTCTAATTAGCTGTTGTATGTTGATATTTTGAAATGTACGATTATTATTGATGTTGTTATATTTTTTTGACTTTGAACAACCAGAAAAAATAGGCAAATGTTTATATTACCCAAGGGGGTAATATATTCCTGAATTAAACAAGATTACGTTTTGCTTTTGTACTGCAGCTTCAAGTTTCTTCTCTGATAACAACACCTCAAATGTCAACCTCAGTACTTCCATTTTTAGAATCTCTTTCAATAGCTGGATCAAGTGGTAAATGTTCTTTTCATGTTTATTTAATTTAGTAATATTTACTTATACTTTGTAAATGTTAGAAAAAATACTGGGTAATGAGATCTGTTGAAAGGAATTAATGCAGATTAATTAAGAAGAATGGGAAATAGCTGTGATGAGAACATGATTCTCTTTGCTTTTTTATATGGAAGTGAGAATTGGCATGGGTAGATCAATCATAATAGTATGCTGGCTGCAGTAGAAATTGGTACTTAAGTGTGTGTCAAAACAAAAGGGAAGGTCAAGAATGAATGGCTACAGAATGACTTTTTAAAAATTTTTGTGATCAATGAATAGGATCCAGTTGAAAAACAAAGCTTATGAAAAAAGAATGAATGGGTTGAGAGGAAGGAAAAGTCTAAAGGTTATAGCTAGATGGAGCTAACAAAAAAGAAAGCAGTGATAAGTTTAATACCAAAAAATAGAGAAATACCCCCATAATATGAACAAACGGGACGATACCTCCTGCCTACCAGACATCTGGAAACTAGCCCTCACCAACAAACAAGTCCCAGCCACAAAAACCAACACCAGACCCAAAACAACACAGGACACCACCGCCAATCCCCCTCTCCAGACCCAGGCTCAAACTCATCCTATAAATAAAGGACAATCACTGTCCAAAAACCAGACCATGGCTGCTTCACTAGCTGTAGCACCCCCAATCCCAAAACCAAACAAGCTGACATACGGCAAGAACACAGACACAGACCTCAAACTGGAAGCCAGACCAAAACCCAGAATGCCACATCACAGCCTCCTGCTCAGAACATCACATCAGAAAACTCAGGCTGGGTTTTCTTCTCATTTCTAGTCCCTGCACTGTAAAATAAAATCTCATAAATCTAAAGTTTGCCTGTGTTAAATGCAATTATTGGGTTTTTAATGTAAGACAAAATGGCAATATGTTTTAATAATAATTATTTTACCTTGAAATATTCATTAGAATCTGAGGATGAATTTTATGATGCTCCAAGTAGTCCTGTGGAAGACCTACCATTTTTTGAAGCACCTTTGGGCTCACTAAGTAGAGCTAGTAGCTTTCGAAAAAATACAGCAAAAACAGAACCTTTGAAAAACATGACTGATTTCCAATTAAGATTTGAAATATCTGAGGTAATGCTTTATTTTTTACTATTAAAGATTTATGGCCATTTACGTTCATGTCTTTATTTTATCATTATTACTATAGTTGCTTTATTTCTTAATTTGTTTGGCATCAGTTTATTATTACGTATTTATTACATATATGACTAGGTTGAACAAGGACTAGTTTGCTACATTTATCTTTAACAACTATATGTCAAGTTCGGATATTGCGGGAACAAATTCATTTGATACTTCCTTGTTTTCCCAGAGTTCACAGCTGTCCATTATCTTAAAGACTAGGGGATCACCAAAAATACTTTAAGGTGTGGGTTGTCAATAGTTACTGTGAAAGGAAGACTTATTGGGGAAAGTAGAGCAGCAACAGAATGCATTTATTATAGTTATTTAAGACTTTAGTGGGCCAAACCAAAGGGGCTAAAGGAACAAGAGAAGGATCTTGATTTAATTTTAAATAAATATTGGTGGCTTTCCATTTTTGTTATTATTTTTTTTTACAAATTTTATTGTACATTATTAATGAATAAATGCTGTAGAACTTTCATCTATAGAAAATGGCCTGCACTGACCTAGATCATAGCCAACTATTTCAGTGCTATTCTTCATTATTTTATTTAATATATGAACGAATAAACAACTGTGCAAAGCTCAAGGCATGAATATTTTTCAGTTCAATTCAATTTAATCCTTTATTGTCAATGCACAACATGTGTGCAGTGAAATTGAATGAGCCTCCATTGGTACAATCACACAAAGCACAGATATGGGAGATAGAATTTTGATAAGAAGACTTATAGGTATATGCTTCTGTTTCATACTTTTTCTTTCGGTTCTCTTTAAAACACTCCACTAGTAACATCATTATGAATTTTCCCTATGCCTGCTGGATCAGTATTGAGGAGGATGGATGGATGAAGAATGAATTGGTCTCTGTACAGTATTTGTCTTGTCTATCTGTCCCATCCATCCATCCATCCTTATTTCTACACTGCTTCAAACAAACTATGCTAGGCAGGTATATATTTATCTGTATTTGACCATATATGCAAGTTTTGTTTTTTTCTTGTATTTTTTTCTCTTCGATTTTTATTAGTCAGTTGAATTTTAATACACTATAACTGTTTATTTTCGGCATCTTCCTCCAATAAATCTAGTAACACTATAACTAGTAAAGTATATTTCATAGCTGCCTGGACCAGTTACCTAACCATTTTTACAGTTTAGGTATTTAAACATCCAAAATTTGAATGTTTAATTCAGAAACATATAATTAAACATACAGTCATGCTTAAGTTTGTGAACCTATATGAATTTTCAGTGTTTCTGCATAAATCTGTTCCACACAAGTACTAAAATAAGATAAAGAGAATCCAATTCTGACAAACGAGTCAAAAATAGTATACTTTTGCTTTTATTTATTGAGGAAAATGATCCACAACTACATATGAATGAAGAATACACATGGGAGACAGGGAAAAAAAGCAAAACAACCAGAATTCAGTCACATTTCCTTGGACAAAAACTTAGTTTATGGTAGTAAGAATTAATACAGTCAGTTTGGGAGAATGTACAAATAATTTATTGTGACAGGAACAACTACATAATTGTATTTTATTATTCCAGTGTAGGAAGAAAATATTTTCTTTTGATTGAAACAAGCTCTTCATTACATTGTGTTACTTTAGGCCAAACTTAACATGTTTCAATTACTGTATGTTTCCATCTAGCCATTGATAAAATAAATCCCAAATCTTATAAAATTGTCTATCTTCTTCTCTAATTTCAAATGTCAATTTACTCATTTCGGCACAAACCATAATTTTTTTAATAACTTCCTCCTATGTAGATATTTTTGTACTTTTCCAATTCTTAGCAAATACAATTCTAGCTGCTGTTAAAACATTTACGATCAAATACTTCAATTCTTTATTATATATTTCCGGTATGATTCCCAATAAAAATATCTCTGATTTAAAGTCAATATGCTGCTCTATCATTTTTCCAACCATGTGTGGATTTTAGTCCAGTATCTTTTAGCCTCCTTACATGTCCACCACATATGGTAATAAGAGCCAGGTATCTGATGACATTTCCAACATTTATCCAATTTGTTCTTGAACATTCTTACAATTCTTGTTGGGGAGGGGGGGGAAAGTGCTGCCTGTAAAATATTTTATACAAATTTTCTTTATAGGCAGTTGACATTGTCATTTTATAATTTTGAGACCACAATTTTTGCCATTTTTCTAAATCAATCCCATATCCAAAGCGATCCCACCAAGCGATCATCATTTCTTTAACTTGCTCTTCCTCTAATTTATACTCTAATAAGTATCCATAAAGTTTTTAAATTACCTTTTCATCAGTACCTGTTAAAATTTTATCTAAATCAGTCAATTTTGCATAAAAATATTCTGTTTTAGAATCTTTATCAAATCTAGATTGTATTTGCACATATGAAAACCAATTCATCTTTATACCTTGTTCTTCCAATGCTTGCATAGATTTGAGTTCACCCTTTTCATTTAATATCTCTCCATATCTAATTGTTTGTTCCTTTTTATATGTTATTGGATATGAAAAAGCTTGAATAGTAGATAACCATAGTGGAATTTTTGCATAATATTGCTTTTTAATCTTTTCCCAGTTTAGCAACAATGCCTCTTGAATATAATACCTTCGCTAAAATATCCCCGTGTTTTAGTTCCATTATACCAGAGGAGGGCATGCCATCCCAACAGCAAGTCATGTCCTTCTAAAGTCAATAATCTACTACTGTTCCTTAAGATTATCCATTCCTTTGCCCACATCAAATTTGTCGCCTGGTAGTATAATTCCCAATTGGGCAAAGCAAATCCGCCTCTGTTCTTGTATATTGTAACAATTTAAGTTTTAGTCTTGCTTTTTTTCACTGCCAGATATATTTCAATGCTGTTGTAACTTTGAACAATCACTAAATGAACTATCAAGAAATAACTGTATCCCGTTTTTTCCTTCCATTATTATGTACTTAAAATGTATCTTTCCCCAAATTTAAAAACTGTATTTTATTCATTTATTAGATTTTTTTCCTGACTTTATTACTTTATGAGTAATTCAAGGTGATTTATGCTTACTTTATAAAGTAAGCATTTCATATCTTTAACTATTAAAAGATAAAGATTGACTAGAAGACCTTGAAAGTTATTTCCAGCCCTATGATATCTCTCCATTCTAAGCTTATTGAAAATTTAGTTAACCATCCTGTCTTTTTTAAATAAATAGGTGTTCCTTCAGGTGTGCCGTCTTGCAGGAGATATTGAAAAGCCAATTCTTCGGTTGGAAATTTTAAAATTAGGCACTGAACTTAAGCTCAGAACATATGACATGACTGCTACTGCTTTTCTTAGAGAAATTTGCTTAATGTGTCCTGAATATATAGGTAAGTATTATATATGATTTTAAATGAGTAAATTGAAGCTACTGGGGTTTTTTTAAATAACAGTTCAATAAAATAGCAATTTGCTCTTCTTTATTTTAGTTTGAAGGAGAGAAAAATTTAGTGAAGACTTCCAGCAAGAATCTATTTTTATCTAAATTTTAAATTTTAATAAATTTTAAATTTTAATTAAATTTTAGTTTTAAATTTTGTTTTTAAACTGTTATTTATTCTGTGTTTCTTTTAGATGGCTGTACACCGCCCCGAGTCCTTTGGGAGAGGGGGCGGTATAGAAATTCAATTAAATAAAAAAATAAAAAAATAAATCTTAAGTGCCCCATTAAAAGCCATTGTAACTTTGAATAGTCACTGAATGAGTGGTCACTGAAAAAAGACTGCCTGTATAAAATTAAATTAGACTAACTTTTGTTTGTTTACAGATATAAACAATATCTTTGCACTGTTATTTTAACAAAGTTTATTTAATTTTATGGTCAAAGGCAAAATTAAGCATACAAAAAGAAAAAGTACTTCAGTATTATTCTTAGGTTATTTAATCTTTTTAAATTTTTTATTGCTTTGTATTAACTTTTTATTATACTATAAGCTGCTGTAATTGATAGTGAGATGGTGAAATATACATTTAATAAATAAAATAGTAATAGTAATAATTGATATTACTCTTGTTAGGTTTCTTTCATGAAACTATAATACAGGTAGTCTTTGTGTTAACAACCATTTTTAACAACCATTCAAAGTTACGTTATCACTGAAAAAATTAACTTACAACAGATCCTTGCTCTTACAACCATTGCAGTAATCCCCATAGTTGTGTGACAAAATTAGGGCACTTGGCAACTGGTGTGTATTTATGATAGTTGTAGTTGTCCTGGGTCCCGTAATCATTTGCAACTTTGGGGGGGGAGGGGGGGCTTTCAGCGATAGGGAAAGCCAGATTTGCTTAATGAATATGACAAAAGAGGTCATAAAATCATGCACAACTTGCTTAACAATATCATTGTTTAGTGAAATTCAGGTCCCAATTTTGATCATAAGACAAGAACTACTTTATTAGCAATCTAAGTAATGCTTTACAGATGTTATTCATGAATTTCTTTGTTCAATGTAATTTTTTTTGCTTTTATTATAATTAATTCATTAATTAAGCTTAAATTATTCTGGGGTTTTTTGTATAGCTTTTGATTATTCAGGTAATCCTTAATCTGTCAATTCATCAAAATTTCCGGTGCAAGTCACTGCAGTCATCATTGAGACCAAATTTGATTTTATGACCATTTTTTTGATGGTTGTTGGTCATTAAGCATATCCAGTTTCCCAAATTGCTTGTCAGAAGCCAGCTAGGAAGGTTGCATATCACAAACATGCGATTGCAAGATACTGCAATCATTGTAAATATCGCAAAATAGCTATTTGCTAAGCATCTAATTGTGACACATTATTGCAGGATAATGCAATAGTCATAACTTCAAGGACAGGTCATAAGTCATTTTTTCCAAGGCCATTGTAACTTGAGGGCTTTCTGGATTTGATCCCAATTCATTTGTTTCACAGTATGATTTTTAATTTTTCTTAATGTTTCTTTAATTAGATAATAAAGACAAGCCTGTTTATATTATTTCAACTCTGGATAATTCAGTGGAAGATCTTCTATCCGTTGAGTACATCAAGGTAACGGAAAGGATTCAGTTTTTTCCTCTTAAACTTTCTGTAGACAAATGTTTAAATTATTTAATTGTTCAGGAATAAATGTGTTGGAAAAAGAATAGAAGAATTCAAATAATCAAGCACATTTATGAAGGACTGGTTCACTGGGTAATAGATAAGCAGCAATATGAATAGGTTTAGGAGGTTATTTCAAAAGTGTGGTAATTACCAAAGCAAATACTGAGAATTGGTTATAGAACTACTATCTGTAGAGTTCTGTTGCAACTATGTTCTGTAATATTTTCAAGCTTAAAATGTCATGTTTTTGAGTATAGGCAGATATTAATGCTCCAGACCTGAAGAGTACTTACTGGAACATTGTACAGCTGATAAAGGTAATAATGATGGTTTCTATTTATATAATTGCTACATCTCAGAAGGTGCTTTTAAAACATATTAATAAAATGCATTTGTTCTTTAGGTGACTTTTTCTTCTATAGATATTCATTTGCATACAGAAGCACTTCTGAGTACAATGAATTTTCTAAATAATCTCCTTCCAACTCAAGAGGCTAATACAGTAGAAATTGTCCAGGAAAAAGAAGAAAAAAAAGAAGTTCTTAGGAAATTTAGTAAGGCTTTTGATATCAATTTTTATATTGCTTCTTGTACTTCAGCCTTATTTCACATTCTTGGTTCTTTAAAGGAATATTAAAGACATTATTTCAGGATTAACAGTATTCATTTCTAAATCATCAAAATAATTTTAAAAATGCTGACTAATAGATATTCTTATGTTCCAAGTGCCATCTGAAAACAATTTTGGATTTTGTTGATGAAATAAGGAGAGAATTATACCTTTAAAAATTGATTCTTTCCATGACTGATGCTAAAACATTTATTATTTAAGAAAAGTTATTTCTTTTAAGCAGTTAAAATATTTCTGTTGAAAGCTCTATTAAAATATTTATCTGAAATAAAATATCCACTTATAGTGAGAACAGATGGACCAAATGCCTTCCTACATATAACATATAATTCTTTGTAGTTCCTAATTGTAACAATGTTTTTTTTTAATTATAGTCAGATGAGAAGGTCAGCAGCCCCCTTCCCTTGATATATTTTCTCATTGATTTCCTCTTGTAATTGGGTGTTAATGCAGTATATTTACCTAAGGAAATTCAACTTTCTATTGGAGTTATATTTATTTGTAATTTTTAATTTCCCATAGGTTCAAAAAAATCAAAACATGAGGATGTTTGTGATCTCCATCTTTTGGTAGACATGAATTGTTTACGTATTTTTATAAGAGAACAGAAACGCTGGATCTCAGAAATTAGCATAGAAGGTAAAAATAAACAAGATTCTAGAGAAAAGGCTTTGAAAATGAGGCTTTATTGACATATATAATTTTATTATATGTAGGTCTTGATAGTGAAGTGGTAATGAAGAAAGAAACAACTGAAATATCTGCTAAACTAAAGAATATAATTATTGTGGATTGTGATGTGACAGCACTTTATAAAAAGGTATAGATGTACTTTTAATGTATTGATATTTACTAATTCAAAGATCAGTTGTATTTTAGGCTTTAGACTCTATAGAAAACAGTGCATTTGCAGTTTTAAATACTGATCTGCACTTGATTTAGTAGAATATGATTTAAATTATTTAATTTCTCTCATCCAGAGAAAAAAGTCACCTTGAATATATGTTATAACAAAGATTACAGATCAATTACTCCTTTCAGTTTAACTTTACTGTTTGCATTCTGTATCTAGTTACAGCTACAGTACACATACTGGATTGTATATTGTACAGACTGGAATTAGCTTATACCACAGAGTTTTTTTAAAAAAAATCTTCCCTTTTCCTGCTTTTAATATGTGCTGTATAGTTTAAAGATGATATATTTTCCTCCTAAAACTTCCTATTAATTCATTGCATCAAAGCCCATTTCATGAACACGAAGGATATGTGAATAGAAAGGGAGCCATGGAATTTTCTCATGGCATTTTTTTATAAACACATAATTTTTTAAAATTAAAATATTTATACTGAAAATTGTTTTTATTTCAAGGCTCTGTATATAACTGGAAAAGAAGTCTTTAGTTTAAAAATGATTACATATACATGTGCCACTGATGGTGTTTCCTTTACAAATATGAATGCTGTCGACAGCAAGATTTGCTTAACTGTTGGATGTATTCAAATTGTTTTTGTCAACAAATTTGTTTCTGCAATTTTGGTAAGTTAAAACATTTTTTCTGACATTGTGAACTACACACAGCTTGATGACTTTAAAGTAAATTAGTTTTGCTTGCTGTACTCTATAAAAAGCTCCTAGACTTGTTTTAGCACTCCCTATTTATTGTTCAATTGAACTGTATTGAAAGAATATTTAAACTGTATATTAAACATTATTCCTGAAAGCAGTTTAAAATGTATTTGTTACATTGTATTTCAACAATACATATACTATATATATATATTACTTCCATGTTACTACGTTCTACACTTAAGAGATTCTGGTGCACATCACAGGTTAAGATCGATGTAGTGAGAGAGAATATTTCTCTATTTAATATGTGAACTTTGAAATAGAATCCTCAGAATAATGCAGAATAGTTGGTTTATGGAAAAAGTATAATTGTCTTCTAAATAAAGTTACTGCCCAAGAAATCATGTATATTAAGGCCTCCTGGTAGGTGGCATATGGTTGGCTAAATAGTGAGTAGTGTCTCACTACAGGATGGTATGGTACCATTTGTTTTGAAAAAAGCAGTAATATGCCCCCTTCTTAAGAGGCCATTATTTGTTGGACAACTTTAAATCTCCATCTTCCTTTTTTATATCTTTGTTAACTCATCTTTATTTTATTTTTTACATAAATAACTCAAGGCAATGAACATACTTAATACTCCTTCCTCCACCTATTTCTCTGTGAGACACAATGATTGACTCAAAGTTACCCAACTAGCTTTCATGCCTAGCTTTCAGGCAGGATTAGACATCAGTGCTTCCTGGTTTCTAGCCTGGTGCCTTAACCATTAGACCAAACTGGATCTCTTGGTGGAAGGTTGTTGAGAGAGTGAGAGGCACTCAACTTCAGAGGGCCCTGGTAAGAGCAATTTATCTGGACCTTTTCAGTCACATTTAAGACTGGGTTACGCAATGAGACAATATTACTGGTGCTTATGAATGACCTCTGAGAACTCAGGATATGGGTGGAGCAACTATTCAAGCCTCCAGGACCTCTCATTTGTATTTTATATCATTGACTATGGTATCATCAGGTTTGGCTTTGGCTGTTGGGAATGGGTGGTATTTTCTTGCAGTGATTCTCCTCTTCCTTCTGTGACTGGTTCAAGTTAGAGTTGTAAGGAGGGGAGGCGAAGTCAGGGCTGTGGCCTAATTTTTCTCTTTAATTCTACATGAGACTACTGGAGAAGATCAGCAGCAGCATAGTGTGCAGTATCATCAGACACTGAGTTATTTTTCTCTAGCAGTGGCAAGGCACATGACACTATTCAACTGTTTTCCCAGTGCCTGGAAGCTGTGAGGATCTGGATGGGGCAGAACCAGTTCTGTCTTAACCAAAATAAGATTAAAGCTTGGGATTTTTGGTCCTCCTGGTTCTGGTGAGGTGTCACCTTTGATTGGGTAATATTCCATCAGATAAAATGGTGTACAGTTTGCAGCCTCTTCTGGATTTCTGCTTATGCTTAAGATGCTTTCTGTGGGAACCATTGAGGAACTAGTATTTGTAAAATATGCCCCCCAAATATTTGGACTGATTGGACTGTAAATTCCTACTTCCTTTAAATTATGTTTTTCTTAACATAAGGAAATGCTTGTTCATGAAATACTTAAATGTGAGATGAAGATGATAACTGTAATGTTAATTTGGAATGCATATGGGTTAACACTGGCATATTAAACATGCCTATTCTTATTTATTGCTGAACTGTTTTTATTTAAATTCTAGGCTTTTGTAAACAATTTTCAGTTGGCAAAGGAAGCAATTACTGAAGCCACTGTTCAAGCTGCTGAAAAAGCAGCCACAGGTGTGAAGGAATTAGCTAAGCAGAGTTCCCGAATGGCATTGGACATTAACATTAAAGCACCTGTTGTCATAATCCCACAGTCAGCAATATCTACTGATGTTTTAGTTGCTGATTTTGGTATGATCACCATCAAAAATGAGTTTACACTTGTGAAAACAAAGCTTCGTTACAGTGTCCCACCAGTTCTTGACAGTATTTGTGTGAACCTGAGTGAACTAAAATTATACAGGTAAGGTAAAATGATTTCATAATTTTTTAAAATGTAATTTCAAACTAAGCAACTTAATTGGAAGAGTATGTGATGTGCTACAGTTAACAGCCTCAGCTTTATACTGTATAACTACCAAAAAGTAAGTTTGAAAAAAGAAACTAATTCTGTATGTCCATCAAATTCAGACTTTGCTAGTCATTTTTTTCCTCTTCTCCTTTTCAAAATTATTTTATAATTTCAAATTAATTAAAATAGCTTCAAAACCGTGAGTATTTTGTTTGAAAGTCCTTTTCCTGGACAACCTGCTTCCTCAATTCAAATGTTGACAAATAATAGAACAAAAATCTATTGTTGTAAATCAGTATTGCTGACAGTAGAATATATTTTTGCTTTAGGAACCCTTATATCTGAAAAATCCACACTTCTCAATGAATTCCAAGTACTGAAGTAAAGCAAGAAAAACATAATGAATCTTTAGTATACAGCAATTTATTCAAAATCATCTTTGCAATCTAAATTGAGTTTTAAAAAAAATATGCTGAAGAATTAAATTAATCCGTTAGTTATATGTACAATTCTAACGCAATAGTAACTTGGATACTAAACTTTCTGCTATATCCTTACTTAGCTGCAAGGCACAAGAGGCATAGAAAAATAAAAAAATATTAAACAAGTTGCAGTGGATTTGAAGGGCGAATAATTGGAGGAATTTGGGGAAGAGGAGAAGAATCTCTTGTTCTAGGCCAGACTTCTCTTTATGTACTTTTCTTTGTGGCAAAAAGACCCAAGATACTTCAGTTGCGGGAAAACAATGCAAAATCAAAATAACTTAAAACCAAGTGGAGAGCCTGGTCCTCTTTCCATCTGCTTCCTCTAATTGCCAGCAGTATTTGTTTTTACTGAATGACAAAAATGAGATATTTTTGTTTTTTTTATAACCACTGATCTTCAGTATATATTTGAAAAAATATAAGTAGTTAAATAGGTACACATATTGAAATATGGACAGAGAAAAAAAAAGTTAAAGCTAATGTCAATACATAACTAGAAACTTGCTGTATTATGAAATACTTCCTATTTTTTTAATAAATGTATCTCTCTTGAGCTTTAGGCTAAAATAGTTAATATTGTTCAAATCATTAAAAGTCCATTATAAATCATAAACGATGCATTCCACCGTTGCTATAAATTATATCACTAGTTGATATATGAACTCTAAAAACCAAATTTTAATTTTGGCACAATCCTGGTATTAGATTCTAGTTTAAAAGTTGTTTCCAAATAAATTTAAATTCTTTGTCAGATTTGCTCGTTAAATACAACATTATTCTAGATTTCAAGGTGAAATTCCAGAATTTGTTTATCTGTTCTTCCAGAGAGGGAATCAATAGAATCAATTTTCAAATAAAAGGCATATAAAATCCTTGCAACTTCTAACATGTACAAACCTAATTCTGTATATTTTGAAGTAATGTATGTTTCAGTAAAATTTTGTAATAATACCTTGCATTCTAATAGGATTGCACCTTTCAGAATGTATTCCATTCTACAGGGAATCATATTTAATCTAAATTGCCTTCCTGTTCCTAAATACGTTTAATGCATCACGTTGCATATTTTCCATTTTTATTTTCAGATCAAATATTTTGAGTGGAATATTACAAAATGAATTACAACTACTGCAGCCATTAAATCTTGAAGTTAAAGTTGAACGCAATTTAGCTGCTCTTTGGTATCATGAAATTCCTGACATGAAAATATTTGGGCGTCTCAAGCCAATTAATGTAAGTTTTTATTTAGATGTTTTCAAGAATCTATTCCATGCAAAAATTGAACACAGATATCCCTAAAGCATATTTTCAAAATATGCCAGTAGCTTTTAACATGATTAATGTCAAATAGAATAGAAATGTTTTATCTACAGTATGTTATATCGTCCTATGTTCATAGCTATATTTTGCAACTTAACAATATATGAAAACAAGAAAAAAAATAGGAAATAAAGTCTTGTGCTGTCTGTGGAGATTCTTAGTCATCCAGGTCATGGTTGTCCCACAGATGCTTTTTCAAAAGACAATGACTTTGTTTTGTTTTTCATTGAAGACACTTCATTTCTCATCTAAGAAGCACTTTTGAAAAAGCACCTTTGGGGACAAGATCTTGAGCTATATCCAGGTTGAGTTTTATAGATCCATTTTTTTAGGATTTAATCTGAGTTTTAAAATCTATTTTTTGCCAAGGTAATAAATG
>JAEANM010008766.1:3806-16792 GCA_017656035.1 Myanophis thanlyinensis
AAAATAGCACCAGGGATGTGAGGGGGGGGGGAGAAATATAGATATATTTCTTAAGTCAAGCACTTCTGGAAACCTTCTGCTACTGTATATGAGCAAAAACATATCTCTACAGATGTTCTTTGTATAATCAGACAAAAAAAACCAAGATAAAAAAATTGCTCTGAATTATTCTTTATCTCCATGTAGTCTACAAAAGATTTCTTGCACACTTTAAAACAGATGCACTTCCTGACTGACCTTTACAAGGCACCAAACCGGGAAACCCATAAAATATTTACATCCCTTCTGCTTCACAAGCTTATTATGTATCATAAACATTGTTCATATTTAACTTTCCTTTTGGCTAGCTCTACAAAATATAATTCTTCTGTACACTAAATGGCCTGCTTAAAAATACTCAACAAAAAAGGAATAGATTCAAATGTGCAGAGCTAAGGATATTTTACCTTAAGACTATTAAATTTAGCCATATCAAGTTGACTGTAGGTTTTTCACTTCCTTACTTGATCTTCATGACTGTTTCACATTTGTGATCATATATATATAACCAGAAATAAATCTAATAATGGTGAAACAGTTAGGACAGGAGATGAATGGAACCAAAATTAATTGTAAGTATTTGTAAAATATTATGCCCCTGCTGGTATCAAGAGTTATCTGTTAAGGTGAGTGATTATATAAAATTCTTAAGTAAATATATAAGACTCAGGGATGAATACAGAATTTCCTAAAAGAGAATTTACAAAAGCACCCGTCTAAATACACCCAAGTCCAGTTAAATTGACTTGCCCTTAAGAGGAATCAAAATAGCATAAAATAGAGTAAGATTCATTGACAACTGTTCCCCATCAGATAGCTAAGATTTACTGCCTACTGCAAAATTCTACCTATTCTCCCCTAAGTAGGAAGCTTTAATCAATCGTGGCTCTGTTAGTAGTGTTTAATAGTTTTTCAATTTATTTTTTCAATTTCTATTATGTTAGACATACAATACTCCTGTTACACAAAATGCAAAATGACCTTATAGATCCATTTTATTCTTAATGGAAATTAGATTAAACAGCAATTCAGAGATTTACTGCTTCAGATTGAGCAGCATCTGCCTATCTATCTATCTATCTATCTGTCTGTCTGTCTGTCTGTCTGTCTGTCTTATCTTAGCTAGCTAGCTATCTTGAAATCACAGTTTTCTGCAACTTTAAAAACTATTCAAGAAAAACATTCTAATTCCCTCTCATACTTCCACATTGAAATTCTCAGGGAAATTCCAAGTTCTTCCTGCTTATTCATCAGTCCAATCTTCTTGATTATTGGCTCTGTTGCAGTCCTAAACTCTCAGTTCAACTTCATGTTCCAAGCTTTTAAACTGTTCCTTCCTGCTAGCAGAACATCATCCTACTTACTGTTTTCCTTTTAATAATATAACCATTATTGTTGAGAAAAAGTAAAGTTATGAACTTTAAGTAAAAGAAATTAGGCAAACTTACCGTTACGCCAAAGAAGCTGGTCTGATTCATTGCATCCAAGAAAATCTTTCCAAGTTCTTTGTTGGTGTAGTTAAAGTCTTCAATTTTTTGGTTTCTGTTGGTGGCATTAAGAATCTTCATTGCCTGCTGCAGTGTTTTGGCAATTACCCATATTCCATCATAAGCAAAGCCATGGAACTTACTTGGCTCAACATTTCCACGCCTTTGATCATATTCCTCTTCATACTGCTGTGGCGTCTGTAGAAAAAATGTGAAAAGTTATTCAGTTTTAGTATACTAAAAGTCCATACATGTATTGAGTCTGAAAGTGAAACTACAATTAAAATTTTTGTAAGTACTTTGAAGTTATATGTATCTCAAGAAAGATAATTAAGAGGGGAAATACAAGGTGGAGAAATACAATATTTTATTATTTATATAAATAAATGCACTATTTTACTATTTATATGGTGCCACCAAATGCATACACATTATAAATAGTTACACTCCAAACTTAACAGACAGGCTAAAATATACAAAAAAGAGAGATGGAATTAGGAAACTATGTGTATGCATTTTAGGTTTCGTTATACTATGATATTGGAACTAAAAGGGTGAGTTTTGCAAAAGATACTTCTAAGTATTTTCACTAGTGACAAAAACCGGTATTATTCTCTTTGCCCAAGATTTAGTTCATAACTAAGCATTTTTATTATGTATGAGTACATTTTTCAACAAATATATAAAGTTTTTTTTTCTTTTTTAGCTGGTAAAGCATACCTGTCTGAAATAAGACAGATTTACACAGTTAAATATCCTATATTTATCTAACATAGCCAGCTACTCATATAGATTCAAGTGCCTAGTTTTCTTCCTTATTACTTGTATAAAATAAAATTGCTTTCAGAGCTGGTTTAGACATTATGGCTCATGGAATAGTTGCACAGTAATTCAACTGCAGTAAAACAATGTGCTACAAATAATAATTAAAAATAACAGTATACAGTATATTAGCCGAGATTTATATTTTGGCTTTCTTCCTTTTCAGTGTTATCACATAATTTTCGGTGATTTGCTTTTACCCTTCAATGTATCCAAATTACACGTAGAAGAAATTATACATTCCTAGATATTAAAGGAAGCCTGAGAAAGAAATTCAAAATAGCCACAGTTTGATTTCCTTAATATAAGCTGGGGCAGGGAGAAATTTGGAAAGATTTTTAAGAGGAAGTTATTATACCCTACAATAATAGACTGGCATTTCTGGAATATTTGTGATGTACATGTATTGACCTGGGATATTTCAACGAGCGGAGACTATGTTACATTAGAGTCTATAACTGTTAGTAAGCAATATTTTTCTCAGATAAGTTGGCAAATACCATCTCTAAATTCTTTGTTATAGACAGCAGCTGTTGACAGGAGCACCAGCTTCTTGAAAGATTGGTAACCTTAGGGATCCTATTATGGGAACTACAGTAAAAAGTAAACTACATTGTTTATAATACAGATTACTTTTTTTCTCCAAACTATAGGACTGCATAATTGTAAGTCATTCTGTCTGCTGTTAGGTAATTTTATACAATTTATTGGACTTTACATGTTTATGTTTTCCAGAGCTTAGTTGAAGATAGAAACTTCTGGCAATGACTTGAATTTTTTAAAGAACTTAGCCAGACAAAGATGTTCAGTTAAGTCTGCTTGTGGTAGAAGTCTAGCAATTTTTTTTTTTTTGAGTAAATCATTCCTGCTACAAATCTGAAATACTGCATCCTGCAGAGAATCTCACATTTTCATGTCAATTCAGTAAATGGACACTAGCAGAAATTCTAAATAGTATTCATTATACTAAATATGAAATGAGTAAGATTTTCACTATGTTGTTTTGGACATTACTAGTTTGATGAAATTCATTGGCAAAACTGAGTTTAAAATAATTGTTTATGTTTATTAATGATCTAATAGAAACTCCAGTTCTTCATGTGGCCATAAAGGTACAAACATAAGTCTACTATTCATCGTTTCCCCTTATAAACTTCATAGTTCCTATTTTTTTCTATTTCGAAATATTCTCCTATTTCTGTTGCTTAGAAAATTGTCCTATCATTCTCTCCATTCCAACATTTCAAACAAATGGGATTCCTTTATCTTTTAATACATTTTAATAACTTAAAATCTCTTTACAGAAGCAGACAATGTTCTTACATTGTTCTATTTATATGGAAAATTCCACTTTAGAAAAGTCTTGCAGAGTGGGTGCAGTAATATTATTGATAATCAGTATTATTAGTACTAATAATAATCTTAATTATTAATAGTTAACTGTTCATTTTTGTGCAGGGAATTGCTCTCTACAAAAATTGAAGTGTCTTATGGAATACAGAGAGTACACCTCCAGAGCTGACAGGCTTCTCGCTTTATACTTGAACAAAACAGTCCATCGCAGACCATTGTACTTAAACATGCCAACGCAGATAATAGACAGCTATCTAGCAGAAAATTATATAATCTGTTATATCTTATTTTATATATTTTATTTTTCCCACATACCCTTCAATATCTTCTCTCTATAATTTATTGAAATATAATGCCAGCCCTGATATTCCTACTTGAAGAATCATGCCCAGTTCTCATTTTCCCATTTATATAAATACAGTAGATCAACTTTAGGACTGGGTTGCAATGTATTATGTCAAGAAATCAATGTGGTAGAAATACAATATTTTTGATGGATTATTTCAAATGTCCCAAACAGAAGACAATAAACTAACTTACCCTTCCAGAAATGGTTTTTATCTGTTTCGAACTGAGAGGTTCAAAATCCACTCCAATGTAACCTTCCATTGCCCCCAAAAGGTTTATACCAAGACAGTGTGATGAATTCAGCTTTGGAATAGCTTTTTCCCACCAAAAGCTCTGATACCACCCAGGAATTATCCATTGATACTTAGGGCCGAACATTTTTTCATGATATGCCTATAGTAGAAATGTGAATGAAGAGAAGTAATTTCATTGATGGAATGTATGACATACAACAAAAGTGTTCTACTGATGTTTTGTGTATTTACTGTAGCTTCAAAAGATACTAACATTTAGCTTAATATTATAAACCATAACTTGGAAAAATAATTATATCTATTGTCATACATCTATATATGAAATCAATACAAACTTTTTGGTAGAAAGTAAAGGTCCAATTCATTGAATCCTGCTATAATAAAACACCTTTGCATTTTAATAGGCTTAAAGGAGAAGCAA
This sequence comes from Myanophis thanlyinensis, assembly GCA_017656035.1. Lineage (NCBI taxonomy): Eukaryota > Metazoa > Chordata > Lepidosauria > Squamata > Homalopsidae > Myanophis > Myanophis thanlyinensis. Next base: position 8,531 of record JAEANM010008766.1, read on the forward strand.
AGCTTTGACTGAAGATTGTTTTTATAAATAAAATGCCCCAAAAAGTTCAGAAACTTTATTTATTTATTATTTAGGTTAATATGCCATTTCAATTGTCAATTGTCTTGTCTTAGCTACTTTAATGAGGGTTTAAAATTAGAAAAATGCAACATGGCATTTGCATCCATGATAACTACCGTGGGACTCTAGTAGTAGAACGTCACCTATTTACCAAGTATGCTTTAATTCTATCTGCCATTCTGCAATATGATCTGTCCATTTATTTCTAGCTAAAGTTGACTTGAAGCTGGGAGAGTTCAAAAGTGCTTTGGGCTGAATTATAATATACTGGATGAGACAGATTGTTTAAGAAGAAGATGATATAGAGCAGGGGTGTCAAACTCAAGGCCCAGGGACTGGATCTGGCCTGCAGGGTGCTTAGATCTGGCCTATGGAGCTGCCCTGGAAACAGCAAAGGACCGATGCATGGTGCCTCTGCCAGTAAAAACGGAGTTCAGGAGGGTTGCAGGCAGCCCACTCGAGCTCCGCTTTCACTGGCAAAGGGTTGCAGAATGCCATCGCAGCCAAAAATGGCGCTTGCAAGTCCATTTTTGCTGGCAGAGCGCTCAGGCCACCACAGGCACCCCCAACATGAATGACGTCAAGCTAACCATGCCCACCCTGGCCACCTCCCCACCTCCCAGGTCAAACACAACCCTGATGTGGCCCTCATTGAAATCAAATTTGACACCCCTGATATAGAGAAACCTTGCAGATATATTACGGTAAAATATACAGATGCAACAGCAGCATCCCCATGGTCATGTAATCAGAATTTGGATGTTTGGCAATTGGTTCACAACTTGCAGTGACCTGGGGTCATGTGATTCCCTTTTGCAACCTAAATTAACAACTGAAGTGATTCATTTAACATATGTGGCAAGAAAGCTAGTAAAAGGGGGCAAAATTCACTTAAAAACCATCTCACTTATCAATGAAATTTTGGGCTCAACTATGGTTGCACATTAAGGACTACCTCTACTGGGGTAGGAAAAGTAAAACTTTAGTTTAGAATATTTAAACATTTGTTTAATTATTTATTTAAATTATTTTAAACTATCTTTCATCAGAAATTCTTAAGAAAATTTGCACCATTTTAAAAATCAAATTCTGAAATTCTTGTAATTATAAAAGATTATCAAGTTAATTTGCAGCAAACACAATAGGTTCATCCTATTCATATCAGGCTGCAATTATCCTTGTTACTGCATATTTGATGTACAGTAGCCTTCCTAACTGCTAAATCCTAATTCAAAATTAAAACCAAAATTAGGAAATCATTTAACCTCAGCTTGTTTAAAATCCCAGAGATGTCCAATTGTTTGATTTATCCAGATGTAGGGTTTAATCTATGGACACTTGGAATAAACTTCTACTGAGAATGTCATTATAGGGTTTACAAAAAAGAAGAGTAAAAGATGATTCCATTTATAACTAAATGGGAAGATCCAGGTTCAACTTTTTAACAGCTATTCAGCACTTTGATATAAACAACTGAATAATTTATTGAAATTATTTTCCTGCCTTTAAATCTGCTATGCCAGATTTAGACACTTTATATACAATAATTATTCAAATGCATGTTTATTTAACTTTTTCTTCCAATTTTCAGATAATGTTTGGCATTTACCAAAATCTACACACAGGAGCCCTGGTGGCACAGTGATTAGAATGCAGTATTGCAGGCTAACTCTTCCTATAGCTAAGGTTTTGATCCTGAAATGGTCAAGGTTGACTCAGCCTTCCATCCTTCCGAGGTCAGTAAAATGTGGACCCAGATTGTTGGGGGCAATATGATGAGACGTTGTAAACTGCTCAGCGAGTGCTCCAAAGCACTATGGAGCAGTATATAAGTCTAAGTGCTATTGTGATATCAGATCCCCTTTAACACCAGATTTCCCAATAAAAGCAGCATTGTATCTGTATCTATTGAATTAATGCAGTCTTCACAATTCTAACTCTAACCATTTGCAATCTGCACTCAGATCAAGCTAAAATATTACAAATATATCAAACCAAGGAATTTTAAGGAAATTCTGCTACAGTGTACAATATATGTTCCCAGAGGTGCTTAAACATTTAAATGAACTAAGAAATTATTTTTCATCATTGGGATATGTAACAAAACATTTTTTTAATCCTTTCTTTTTTCACTTACACAACAGAATACTTTTGCTGCCATTTCTTCATTAAACTGGCCAAGGATAATTCTAACATCATTTCCCTGCAAGGGAAAAAAAAGAAGAGATATTATTATTGACATTTTCATTTGTATTACTCAAATGCTGTTGTACATAGAAAATATCTACACATTTTCAGTCGACAAATTTATGTGCTACATGTATCCTAGAGGATGTAAATATAGCAGTGGACTATTGCTAAGAAACAATAAAATTCATGTATAATGTTTTCAATTATCTATGAGGTGCAGTGGTTATAAATACAGACTGATCTTCTTTTGTGATTATTACACGTGAGGCATAGAAATCATCAGCACTGTAATCTTTATAAAAATGCTTCAAAAAAGCCTATATCACTATATTATTCATAGATGCTCTGAATCAGTGAAAGTGCAGTTTCATACTACTAATTAAAGTAGTATGGGTACTAAATTTAACCGAGATGTAGAAAAGGATTATGTATTCATATTTTGTTAATGATACAATGCCAGGTTAAATACATAAATCTCTTCTTATGAAACTGAATCTAAGCACAGACATAAGTTAAATCGTTGATAATTTGATACATACTAAAAGAGAATATTTTGCGCATGCCTATTATTATACACTGGACATTAAAAGTATCAAAATAAATTATTTTCTGGTGTACAGAGAAACTGGGTACCTTCACTTCTAGTTGATCATCATGCAAATATCTAGATAATCATCAATAAAAGTTATTCCATTTTCAGAATCAAGAGAAAACATCAAGAATCTTTCCTACAAAAATCTAATTATGCCTTTTCTTCTTATACATAAAATGGCAATGCAAAGGAATAGCATGTTCTGTTATTTTTTCTAAAATTACATGTCAATAGTTATTTTAATTTTGTAAAAGGAACAATTATACCCTGATGTTTCTAAGGGCAAATCAAACTTGCTTGAAAGTAATTTTCTGTTTTTATCCCTAAAATTCAGTGCTTCTCCAATATATAGCAGATATGAAATACTTATACTTTAATAATATTTTAATTTGTATTTTATTGAAATTCATTTCAATAAATTTGTGAAAGGCTTTTGCAAAAGACATTTGTGTTTGAATGATGGAGATAGGCAAACAAATACTCAGGAACATTCTCCTTCATGCTATGAAATATGTTAACTTGGTCAGATAGAATTTAGTACAGGTAGTCAGTCCTCAAAGTTACATGAACTTGAAAAAGGTACTTTAAAGCAGGGGTCTCCAACCTTGGCAACTTTACGACTTGTGGATTTCAACTCCAAAATTCTTCAACCACTGCTTTCTGAGGAATTCTTGAAGTTGAAGTCCACAAATCGTAAAGTTGCCAAGGTTGGAGACCCCTGCTTTAGAACCTCTAAAGCACTTCTGGCCACCTAAAAATATTGCCCTACCATGGCCTCCACCCCCACCCCCTGCATGATGAAGTGATAGTGATCTGGGTGCTTGGCAACTGATCACATAATCAGTTCCCAAGCATCCTGTGATTATGTGATCACCATTAGCAATGTTCTGTGCTAGATTTGCCAGACAGTCAATGGGAAAGCTGACAGAGAAGATTGCAAGCCACCTGCTGAGAGGACTCCCTCTCACATCTGGGGACTGGCTAAAAGAACTACCTGCTGATTTGATCTTCATTTTTACACTTGTCCAAATGAGTTCCCTTCCACGTCCAGAGGAGAGCTGAACTCCTTCGGTGGGGTGCAGAAATGGAGCTTAGATCCTGAATCTCACCAAAGACATTCCCTCAACAGGCAGCTCTTTCAGCAGCCCCTAAAGATAAAGGGGAGCTAAAATCCAAGCAGAGAGTGGAAAGGCAGTGTGATAAAGTAAGCAGTGCAAGGTTTCTCAGACAGGCAAGGGAGGTCTTGGGAGAACTGGTGTAGGCTACACATGAGTGATTTTTACTGTTTGGAATTTGGCAAGGAGAATTTTCAGGTCCTTTGTGAAGGCTCTCACAACAGTTCCCCCCCTCCACAGGACCCTGCACTCCTTACCTAAGAAAACATGTGCTTAACAACCCACACAACTGCATAATGACCAAAATCAAGAGTGCCAAGATTACAATCATTGAATGAAACAGTAATATGGCAGTCACATGATATCTTGCTTAATGATTACTATGCTCAATGACCAAGTTATTGAGCTAGTTGTAAACTGAGGATTCACTCTATATTTCTGAACATAATATAATGGAGATTTGGTTCTCATAATCATAAAAAACATTAACACTCCCTGTAACAATCCAAGTTGGAATTGAGAGTTCACAAGATTATATGATTCTCTGTGCCAGAACTCACATAGATAATGACCCTATACAGATAGTCCTCATTTAATGATTGGTTAAGGCTGGGAACAAATGCAATCCCTGGGTATAATCCCCAAACATCTGGAGTACCACTTGAACACTCTTGGCATTGACAAAATCACCCTATATTAATTGCAAAAGATAGCTATACTTGGAACAGCTTACATTTTGCAAAAAATATCTTTAATATTATTATATAATATTATCTGTCTGGCTGACTGTGTGACAAACTATAATAACATTGACTCCTTGAGGGATGATACTGACCATTTATGGGAAACCCTGTTCTAGGCAGTCTTTAGAAACAATTGTTGCTTCTAAGTAATATGCTTAGGATCACAGCACTATCCTCAGAGTTATTCTGATTCCTTTTTAGTGAGTTTCTACTAAAAATAAAACACTTTAAGTATTTCAGTTATCCTCTCTAAATAATCAGTTTGCAATTCCTTTTGTGGACCAATAGGTAAATTTCCCATTCATTGCTACTCTAATCTATTTTTAGTACTAATCCAGGTTCAGCAATACTAGCTTGATTAGGAAGTTTGATTACTCTATAAAGTTCCTGAAAAAGGAGTGGGAGTTCGACATTATAGGAAGAAAAACCTATTCAATCTGTTTTCTTAATTTCTAATTGCAGCAGTTTCCTGTTCTTAGAAGTGTCCTGAAATTGGTAAGGCTAGATTCTGGGCACCTTCTAATATTGTCATTTTTTTTCCTTAAAATTTAGAAACAAAGAGAAAAAAAGGGGAAATGTTCCAAACTGTTAAAGAAATACCAAACAGCCATCATTTCTTCTATGTATTAAAACATAGGAATGTTAGTATTCATGTTATACAAAGACTGTATTTGGCAGTCATGCCAGAATAATAAACAAGATGTTAGGCTCTGTGAGGAGCAGGGGTCAGAGATTAGAGGTAGTGGCAATTGTTACATTCTGAATGATGTATTACATCATTCTGATGACAGCCTGGAAAAAAAATCCACAGATAATAACACAGAGAAAGATGCAGACAAAAATACAGCATCTTAATATTTATGGCTCCATGTTCTGAAAAGCTTCAAATTAAAAAATGAGACGAGATACACTCTCATCTAAGGTTAATTTACAATTTCAAAACCAATATCAAAAGTTATCACATTTATCTGAGCAAATTAAAATGGCAGAAAAATATTGTATGCATCAAAATGCCTTAAACAGAAAATGTACATTTGGTCACTGAGATTCATAAATCTCGGGTTTTTCCAATAATATAAAACTTACAAAACAGATTGATATCTATGCTTTGCAGAGAAGCCCCCCCCCCCCAAATAAAAAAGTTATAAATAGCATTAAGAGTTTTGATTGTATGCCCTATTTCTTTCTTCACGAAATTGTACTGGGAAATAAAGTGTCAGTCATCTGGAATAATTTTGGCTTCCTACTAGGGAGTCTTTATCTCTTACTTCTGATCAATCCTTAAGGGCAAATGAGTTAAAATGAATATTACAAGCTACCCATTTAACATCTAGACAGCATATAACATTCATTGTAAAAATGATAACAGAGACATGGAAACTGCAAACAGATTGAAAAATATGAAAGCCAATATAAAATAAACAGGCATCTTAAACTTATTTAACATTTAGGATTGGTTATGTTGCTGATTGATGGTGCTGAAGGTGTTCCAAATATTTTGGAACATGAACTGTCATCATGACTGTCCTTATACTTCCAACAACATTTGGTACCTGATATTATTTTGCAATTTTTGAAAGAAAAAGAAATTAAATTGGTAAAATGTGTAGCACACAAAGCATTCTTGGTCCCATTGCATATAATTCTGCTGGCAACCTAGTTATAACTTTAATAATCACATTTCTATGTTATTACAGAATTTAATATCAAATATAATTATTTTATATGATGACTATAATAGCTAGTATCATAAATACCAAAACCTAAAAGGAAGTTGTCAAATTAAGACCTGTTAAAATTGCCTTTTTTAAGCTGGGCTTTTTTTTGCTATGCAATTAGTTTTTAAATGTAGCAAACTAGCTGCACCTACCTTAAGCTTTTTGACACTTGTACAAGGATCATTAGAAAAACTTTCTGTGTCTGATATTTCAATATCTTCACCATATAGAACTCCAGTTAGATCATTCCGTACCTGTTAGAAAATGGAAAAATGACAAAATTAATGTTTAGCTTTTTTTATACTGAGCATTTTAATATCTTGTATGTTAATACTTTACAAATGCACCCTAAGTTAACATTTAATATAGGCATTTTATATGAAATAAAAATGAAGAATGAGAGGTGGGTTTTTCACATAAGTACAGATAGTCCTCAAGTTATAACCATTCATTCAGCGGCTATTCTAAGTTGCAGTTGTGCTGAGTGAACAGTACTTTCACCTGGTTGTCAAAATTACTGCTATTGCAGCACCCCTGTGGTCATGTGATCAACATTTGGGCTTTCACAGCAGGCCCACACATCAGATGAAGGAGCCCTTGAATGCCCCCCCACCTGCCTCCCTCTTCCCTCAATTTCTGCCCTTGAGGCTGAAATACAGACTTGGGGTCTTCAACAGTCTCAGCTGCCTGCTATTGACACCAGGGAGTCAGATGAGGGGTGGGGGTTTGAAGATGAGACAGTTCTTTGCTTTACAGAGGCCCAGGCTTGAAAGGAATCAAGTTGGGAATGACCTGGATCAGGGTAGGTCCTCACCTAATGACCAGCGGTATTTGTTAACAATAGCAACAGGGAGTGACAGGATTATTGTTGCTAAGTGGTGCAATTACATCACATTGTGCATTATCGCTGAATCATTTAACAACAGAAATTCCATTCCCAATTATCATTAGGACTCAAGGGCTATCTGCAGAAGTAAGATCCATTATTTAGCTACTATTGTGCAAACAAATAATTGTAAATTGTGGAATGTTATTCCATACAACTGTATTGCATCACTTCAATCTGTAAATCCCAAATAAATTCTACATTAAATTTAAAACACAAACTATGAACTGGAAACAATTACATATTATCAATGAATACATGATGTATAGTTTTCACACATTTTTCTTCATTATTGCATTCAAAAAGTCCCAGCAATACTTTAAATTTTATTGTATTTAATTTTCAATGGATAATTAACTATCATATATTTTAGAAACAAAGTATATTAGATTCAGCTTCATAATAAAATGATTTGTGTATGTCTATTTGACATATAAAAGCAATTTCTTATTTCAGTTCAGAAAAAAAAAAGAAATTATAGTAAAACTAGAACCAAGCCTATAATGTAATTAATGAGATTTAAGTTATATGACTATCCATATAATCACCAGTGATTCTGGATGGCTATCATTGTATTAATATAATATAATATAATCAATAATAATGGAGATAAAGGCAAAACATAGGTTCATAAAATCCAGTCAGCACCACTGATGGCAAGAACATATTATCAAGTCCAAATTCACAGGGAGAAAACAAAGTTTTTGATGTCTTCCAAAGGTTATTAGGATTGGATTCCATCAAATTTGAGGGCAAAGATTATCCCAAAGAGGAGATGTTGCTGTAGAAAAGACACATTTCCTATAGCTCACCATATGATACAGAACAAGGAAGAAATGTGAAAAATGCTACGCCTGGAACACCATATGGAATGACCTAATAATATAATATAACCAAAGACAGATAGTCACATACTGTACATATATACATATACATAAACATAAATACCTACATAACT
>JAEANM010008767.1:0-16791 GCA_017656035.1 Myanophis thanlyinensis
GTATTAGTGATTGCAAATAGCAGCAGTTCATCCCAGTTGCCTCATTGATTCTTCTTAGGAGTGCAAGTAACACACTTTACATACAATTTATTTTAGTTTATTAGCTGCTACTTAGAACTTTTCCTGGATTATTGTTTCTCCAATTAATAGAGTGTATTAATATTTTGTTCAGATTTTAGAGTATTCTCATTTTAATAAATGGGTTAGTAACAGGTTTTGGTATTTCCCACTGCTTTTTAGAAGTCTGAAGAAGCAATGGGCTCTTCTGGCTTTATAAGAGATGACAGGTATTTGGTTAAGATGAGGAAAAAGACAAAGTGGGAAGAATAACAAGCGCTTGATAAAAGAGTAAAAAAAAAAAGTAAGCCATTTCCTGAACAACAGATTGTGAAAAGAAGACTTAAAGTGAAAGCTACATTGCAAGGCAATGTCCATGCAGTGACCAGCACAGAGAATTTATTTGTGTCTGCTTCAAAGTTCCTTTTTATTAGAGCCCAATTGAGTAGGCCCCTGAATCGGTTGACTGCTTCTCCTCACAACGGCCTCCCAAAGTCTGGTCAGTTTGATACATAGAGCTGCTAGGAATATCGGGACGCAGAACCATCTCTGATACCTAGTAAGAAGGACATTGAGACCTGTTAATGCTGATCCAGTCTGAGCATTTGTACCCTCCTTATTTTACCTGAACTATACACCCCATAAATTCCTGACATTTGGATTTATCTGACCTTAATATCTCGTCCTTCCTCCAAAATGCTCAGGATAGTACATGTGCTTTTCCCACAATTCTTTTTTTCTCTCTCCTTCCCAAGTATCTTTTGAGTTGGTTTGGGATCAAGGACACTTTCCTCCATAAGGCAAAACAGGGATTTTAACTTGGTTCTCCCAGTTCCTACTTCAATTTTTTTCAACTCTATGCTGCAGGGAATTTTGAAAGACAGTTGGACAGATAAAGGAGGTACCAAATTATGGAGGGCTACTCTAACCGCTATGGAAAATTTTCCCGTTTTATGTTTTATGTATTTTGTTTCAAATTTAATAAAGTGGAAAATTGATTTAAGAAACCAAGGTCACACAAATCTTGTTCTAAGGAAAGGGAGGCTTTAAAAAAAAACCCTTTTTACTCTTTTTACTTAAATTCTTAATGCAGATTCTTTGCTTCATCTTATGCCAGAATAATTTTACATAATTTTCAACAAATTCAATGATTTAGCAGTTTTGGAAGTTCTTTGGGATGGGGAAGCATTGCTTTAAGTAGATTATGATAAACTAAGCAGTCTTCTTGTGTCTTCTGAAATTCTTTGGAGGAAATAATAATGTGGAATGCTTTATGTATTTCTTATCCTATCTAAATCTCCTCATTTAAAGACATTTTTTTTCTGTTTTTAAAGTAGCTTTATTATACTAAACCAATCAATAAAAGAAAGATTCCCTCTACGCGATTCCTCTAAAAAATAACATGTTCTGTTAATATATTCAGTGTAATCCTGCATGTCTAATCAGATGTGAGATTTGCTTACTTAAGTAGCACTTATTCTCTGATAAATGAGTATAAAACTGTAATTTTCCCCTTGAATCTGTTTCTCTCTGATTTCTAATTCCATAAGAATTCAGCTATTGAATAATTCAGCATAAAGATTTGGTAAATATTTCTGAAAGTGTGTCTGATGGGAAGTTTTCTGATAAGATATATTTTGAAGGCATTTTTGCTTGCCTGAATTTGAAAGTTTCCCTGGCCCCTGCCCATTTCTTCCCTCATGTGACTTTTGTATTTTATTAAACGTTTAATTTCAAAGCTTAGGAAATGTTATGGAAATGCACCAGTCTTCAATAATATTTTTGTAAAGTTAAACAAGGGCAAAGTCAAACACAAACAACAGGAAGAAGCTAGCAACGTTCTGTTAAACTGGTCCTTTCTAAGGGGCCGTATCCCCCAGGAGCAAAGGTGAAATTCAGTAGGTTCTAGCTGCTAGCAGGTTCGCTAGAACCAGCAGTAAATTTTCTAAGCAGTTCAGAGAACTGGTTGTTAGAAGAAATCTTTTGTTTTTCCCCACTTTACAGGGTTAATCCTGTAAAGAAGGCAGGGAAAAAAATTCTGGTGTTGTTTCTAGCGTAATCTTTATTGCCCTGCTTATAGAAACTGCCCTTTATGTGATGAATAAAATTTGATTTGATTTGACCACCCAGTCACATGACCCCCGCAGCCATGCCCACCAAGTCACGCTCACAGAACCGGTAGTAAAAAAAACTGAATTCCACCACTGCCCAGGAGGAATAATATGTGAATGGGTCCAGCATCGCTGCCCAGAACAGGACCCCACTAGATCACTAGATCACAAACAAGAAAGATCCCTACTCTCCTTTCTCATTAAGAAAAATTACATACGGTACTAGGCTTCCAAGCATGAAGCAGCTCATCACCTTTTGGTTTTCTACATTTGACTACTAATGGCAGCAGACTTTTTTAGAGCATCCAGATCTGTTTTTCCTCACTATTATAGAAACTGGAATTAAGGATAGAACTACAGGTGTTCTACTTAAATTAGATTGCATTGTGGAACACAGTGGAATGCAAACAAGAGACTCTCAGAAGCCGGTGCAAAACTCCCAACTCTGATCCCTCAGAAGGTGCTGCCAAACTGAAATTTCTGGTGTGACTAAAGAAGAGATCATTTGTCACGGGGGAAACAACTATAAGTATAATGATCCTTTTTAATTTAATTTTAATTAGAACTAAATGTCTGTTAAATGAAAGAGGGTGTTTAGTTTTCACCCTGTCCACATGTACGGTGTTCCTGGCACATTGTTCAAATGTTTTAATTGTTATTTCTAACAGCATTTTCATTGCTTGTTCTTATGCTTTGAGAGCCATTATGAATAGAGCCATAAGAAGCAGGCATGCATACAATACATAAATGCCTAATCACAGCTGAATCTACCAGGAAGAGAGGGGAAATAGCCAAAGTAGGAAATGATGAGGAATATAATATTCCTCAGAATATAAAAAAAATATTTTCCCCTTCATGGAGAATAATTCTAGAGAAGAGGCTGTCTTGCACAATCTTTTTGTTAAATAAATAAAGTCGGCATATTTGGTCTTCAGTTGCTTGGCCGGGCTCCTTTATTGGATATCCTTGAAACTTATTTTTATGAGACTGCCAAAAATCCAAGTGGGAGCTTGGATAATGGCTGTTCATCAAGAGGATTATAGTTCCAAGTGTCTGAAATATGCCAAATTGCTTTCTTCTATAATAGAAGAATAAATTATAAGAATAGCCCCAAGTGCACATTTCAGTTTCAAGTGTCCCCACCCACCCCCAAATCTGAACTGGTTTTGTTGTGCCACATGCTGCTTCTTGCTTGCAGAGATACCCCAGCAAGCCTAATGGTATATTTTGCATAGATTTACCTCTTCAAATTTCTTGGCTTTATACTGATCAGCACCTTTCAGGAAATTGAGGAGAATGATGTCACATAGGACTGTCCCCTAGGGTGAGAAGAAAACAGGTGATATGGTTAGCCTAACAAAGTGTTTTTCAACCTTGTTGACTTTAAGATGTTTGGACTTCAACTCCCTTGCTGGCTAGGGAATTCTGGGAGTTGAAGTCCAAACATCTTAAAGTCGTCAAGGTTGAGAAACACTGGCCTAACTGCTATAGTGGAAGGTATAATAACTCTGACATATGTGCTGATATTATATCATTTTACACATTGTAAAATGCTAAATTTTCTAAAAGCCAGAATACTTTCTGTCTAGGAAGAAATCCAATTATGTTGAGGGTTCTGCCAAAGTGTGTTCTTTAATGCCCTACACAAAATTTATGGCACAATCAGGATAAAAGATGTACCTGACATATACATTCTAATTCATTTTTAGATCTTAAGAAGACTTGCCAGAAAGATCAGAGCTGCAGCAAACTGTTTAAAAGTTGGTTGCAAACTCTGCTGTTAATTTTTATCTGTCTGTTTATTTATTAAACTTTGATGCTGCCCATCTCACTGGTACAGCATTTCTTAACATCTAATATATATTTAACATGTTTAGCTTCAAGGTATCAGTGGATGCCAATATAGGTAGTCCTCAACTTACGACCACAATTAAATCCAAAATTTATGTTGAGTGAGATATTTGTTAAGTGAGTTTTGCACCATTTTAAAACTTTTCTTGCCACATTTTTATTTTATTTACTTATTAGAAAATTTATATTGCCACCTATTTGCACATGGCGACTCAAGGTGGCTTACAGGGATATAAAACATCATATATAGAAAATAAAAGCAATAAAAGAAAATAAATAATAAAATAATATAATAGCCCTCCACCCCTCCCTCATCCTGGTGACAACACATCACACAAGCCATTTAATGGGCTCCATCCCGCTCTAGGTTCCCCAGGCCCTCTGGGACAGCTAGGTCTTCAGCGCTTTCTGGGAGAGTGTGGGAGCCAATATAATATCTGGGGGAATGGGGGTTCCAGAAAGAGGGAGCCAACAACAGAGAAGGCCCTGCTTCTGGGTCCTACCAGGTGCATCTTCCTAGGGCAGTGGTGGTGAACCTTTTACTTACTGAGTGCCGAAAAGTACACGCTGAGTGCCACACTTGCGTGCAGCTCCTCCATGTGCGCTGCATGTGCAACCGTACCATCTGCGCATGCATGCAGCTTTTGCATGTGCAATGCACACATGCTGCTCACAGGCACTCATGCACACAGGAGCAATCGCCTGTGCATGCGCAGGAGAGCTCCAAAAACCAGCTGGGTTTCCTGCTGCAATTGCGCACATGCACAGCGGAGGCCCGAAGACCAGCTGGATCTCTGCAATCACACAGGCGTGCAGGTGCAATCTCATGTGCATTCTCAGCTGGAGGTAAGTTGGCTGACAGCTTGTGTGCCCAGCAAGATGGCTCTGTGTGATACCTGTGGCACCCGTGCCATAGGTTCGCCATCACGACCCTAGGGGATGGGTACTGCAACATTTCTTGCCTCCCCATTCTAGTGGGTCAGGTAGATGTGACCAGCAAGAGACGGTTCCTCAGATAACCTGGTCCCAAGCCCTGAAAGGCTTTAAAGGTTTGTTAAGTGAATCACTGCACTTGATTAAATTAGTGAATCTGGTTTTCCCATTACATGACCACTATCCCCAGACACTATAGCTGTCATAAACATGAGTCAGTTGTCAAGCATCCGAATGTAAATCACATGAATCATGGGGATGCTGCAATGATAAGTGTGAAAATTGGCCATAAATCACTTTTTTCTGTGCCGTTGTAACCTTGAACAGTCACTAAGCAAACCATTGTAAGTTGAGGACTTCCTGTAATCAGAGAGTTAGTTCTGATTGTTTTTAGTTCTAATGAGTTAAGAATTCAAAAATAGCAACAGTGCTTAGACTTATATACCGCTTCACAGTGCTTTGCAGTCCTCTCTAACAATAGCAAGAGCACTTAGATTTATATACCACTTTATAGTGATTTCCAGCCCTCTCTAAGCAGTTTACAGACTCAACATATTGCCCCCAACAATCTGGGTCCTCATTTTACCCACCTCAGAAGGATGGAAGGCTGAGTCAACCTTGAGCCTGGTGGGATTTGAACCCGCAGACAACGGAGGTACTGCAGTACTGCACTCTAACCAATGCGCCACCAAGGCTCTAAGTCAGTGTTTCTCAACCTTGGCGACTTTAAGATGTTTGGACTTCAACTCCCAGAATTCCCCAGCCAGCAAAGCTGCTCTAAGTGGTTTACAGAGTCAGCCTATTGCCCCCAACAATCTGGGGCCCTCATTTTACCCACCTCGGAAGGATGGAAGGCTGTGGAGGCAAGGCTTCCATTTGGATGACTGAATTTTCTGTAGAAAAGTGCCATGTCCACCTTTCCTTTCCTTTCTGTTGCATTTAGTACATTCTTTATATGTAAACTCATGCCAAGCAGCAAATGTACTAAACACGCAAAAAAAAAAATTAGTTGTGTTTTCTGACGGTTTAAGGAAACTTTCCTGGAGATGTACGCTTAGTTTTGAAAACCAGACTCCATTTAACAGTGGGACTTTCTGATCCAAAGTTATGGAATAAACAATGGAGGGGAAATTTAAACAAACGGAACAGAGAGAAAATGCTGAGTTAGACCAAAACACTTACCACCCCGACAGACGTGAAAGCAGCCACACAGTTGATTAGTGTTGGTATGATATTAAATTTTCCAGCCTGAGGGAAGATAAGGCAAAGTAAGCAAATGAAAACAGGCTAATTTAAGTGAATAGGGGGGGGGATGGGAATGTGGGGATAAGGTAGTTGATAAGCAGCTGTGGCCAAATACTGCCTCTTGTTCCGCCTTTTATGAAATGGCTTTTCTGTCCATTCATGGAATACAGGTAGTCCTCGGCTTACAACCATTTGTTTAGTGACTGTTTAACAGCACTGAAAAAAAGTGACTTATGACCAGTTTTCACACTTAACACCCATTGCAGTGTCCCCAGAGTCACATGATCAATCTGGGCACTTAGCAATTGGCATGTATTTATGAGAGTTGCACTGTCCCATCTGTAACCTTCCCACCAGCTTCCAAGAAACAAAGTCAAATGAGGAAAGGCAGATTTGCTTAATGGTCCCATGATGCACCATGATGCCAACAATGGCAGTCATTCGCTTAACAACTGTGTAAAATGGGGAGAAACTCATTTAACAAATGCCTTGCTTAGCAATGGAAGTTTGGGGCTCAATTGCCGTCGTGAATTGAGGACTATGTGTATTGCTTCCTTTTATATCCTCCCGTGAAACAGCCACAATTCCTCACATGCTGATCTTAAAATTATAGATAGTCCTTGACCTATAACCATTAATTTATTAATGTTTAGTTATGAAAGCACTGAAAAAGGTGATTTTGGTCTTCACAGTTATGACTGACACAGCATCCCCACATTTACATGATGAAAATTTGGGTGCTTGGGAACCGGCATACATTTACCATGGTTGCAGCATGCCAAGGTCATGGCACTGCCATTGCAACCTTCCCAAGTAGCTTCTGACAAGCAAAGTCAATGGGTTAAGATTGATTTGCTTAACAACCATGACAGGAAAGGTCATAAAATCGGACAACACTCATTTAACAATCACCTTGCTTAACAATGGAAATTCTGGTCCCAACTGTGATCAAAAGCCGAGGACGACCTGTATTCCAGATTGCTGTGGGTGCTCATTTCCTATTACTTCTCAATCATCTATCCTTTGTAAACAGCAGGATTGATTTGTGGGCTGAAGGGACAGTTCACTTCCTTCTGAACTTGTAGCTAATCAGATTGGAAGCCTGGAAAGCCTGTCTTCTTACAAAGATTGTCAGTGAGTCCTACTGCAAGATGATAACTCCCACAAGCAAGTGATATGGTCCCAGTGCTTGTAAGGTGCTGTTATATTTCAAAATACAAACAAGTCCGGTGTCTGACTATTTGCAAAAAAAACACCAGGTTTTTTTTTCTTTTTTCTTTGCCCCAGGTAATTTTTCTTTAGCAAGACAATGATTTGGGGTATTATTAGCCTCGATGGCTGATTTTTGTCATGAAACTGTTTACCACAATTGCAATGGAGCCCTTTCTGCAAGGATAAAATCATGATTATTTCCTGGAACAGAGTTATGGCAACATGGATGACTGTTTCCAGAAAGTAAGTTTGGATTACTGTAATTCAGCTGCACTTGTTTCTTATGAAATCCATGGAACTGGAAATTATAAATTATGCCCTATTAATTTCTACAGGATTTTAGGTCCAGACGTAAACTGTAAACCTTTTGCGTAAATCAAATTCTTCAAGTTTTCCTCTGATGAGGAATTAGGCCATCCATGATCAGGGGAGATTGTAAATGAGATCCCTGGCCCTGCATGCCCACTTGAAGGTGAATTCTGCAGTGGGGAATTTCAATCTAGAATCTGGATTGCCCAGGCAAAATTATTAATGATGAAACTTACGGATATTAATTTGATTTATCTCATTGAGATATTTTGCCTTGCTAAGGTGCATCACTTGGTTTGATAAAGCAAAAGGCTCTTGCAGAAGAAGATGCTCACTCTGCCTGTTAGAACTAGGAATAGGGTCTACAATGGAAATGGCATCTGTGAAAATAAACTGCCATATTTCATGGCTTAAAAGTGAACATAGTGCTTTGTGGAAAACCTTTGATGGGAAAATGCATATGGAGATTCACAGTCATCCAGGGCATGGTTGTCCCAAAGATGCTGGTCAAAAGGCAACTAGACTTTTTTAGTTTTTTTCCTTGAATACATTTTGCTTCTCATCCAAGAAGCTTCTTCAGTTCTGACAAGTGAAACATTTTAAAGGGGGGGGGAATCAAGGACCCAGTTGCCTTTTGAACAGCACTTTTGAGAATTTGATGGGAGGTTTCTCTTGGACTTTGAACCAGCTGAAGTGTTCCTTTAAAGACTGCACAGCCCTGGAGCTCAAGAACATTGAGGAGGCTCTGTTTTCACAATTTTCCTCCATTGGAGGAGGAGGAGGAGGTGGAGGAGATGGTCAGAACCAGCTAATGTATTATGGATGATGATGAAGGAAGGCCCAGTGAGGGTGGCTCTACAACATTTTGTAGTTCCACATGTGGTTCTAATGCTTTGCTGTCCAGGGTACCCAAGAACCAACACCTTCCCAAAAGCAAAAGAACCAGGACCTCTTCCTCCTCCAGATATTCCCTAGTTCCCTCTTTCATATTTGAATTCCTCCCCCACTAGATTTCAGCAGCCCTGTGCTCCAAGATGTGCAGACTTGCCCTGCTCACTTACGTTTCCATATACTAGAACATCAAAGCGAATGCCATAAGCCTTCATCAGCGTGCGGAACTCTGTGCCGTTCTCTTGCTTGTAATATTTTGCATATCTGTGGACAACGAAAAGGGTGTGTGTGCACGTATATATGTGCAAAGACAAATACAGACAAACCCCTGGCCTAGGTACTCTGAGAACAGACATGGGCATGTTTGCTATGCAACAGAATGGCAATGAAGAAATTTTACAAGTGACTATGGTTTAGGAAGGTACACATTCTCTCTGGCCCCTGGAATCACTTTGCAGGCCAAAAACTGGCCCATTTTTGGCCTCCCAAACCCTCCATGCATCCCATTTTCACCCTCCCAGCCCCCAGAAGCGCTCTGCAGTTTCTGTTTTCACCAAAAACGAACCCATTTTTGGCATGCAGAGTGCTTCTGGGGGCCAGGGAGGGCATAAATGGGGTGCACAGAGGGTTCAAGAGCACCCAAACAGCCCCGTATTCTGTCTATAAGACATACATATTTGTTCCAACAGGTCGGTCTGGCCTAGCATAAATTATTTGGGGTTTTTTAATAATTGGTTTTAAATTTTTATAAATTTTATATTTTCAATTTTTATTGAACCAACCACTTAATTTAATTTTTTTAATTTGCTTTTAATTGATATCTATTTGTATTTTTCTCTGTTTTTATCTGGTTGTACACCTCCGCGACTCCCTTTTGGGAGAGGGGCAGTATATAAATCTAATTAATAATATTAATAATACAGACATTTCCACCCACTTTGGGGTAGGGGACGCATCTTATAGTCTGAAAAATATGGGGCAATGAAAAGCTCTCAGGCCCAAAGTATGCTAAATCAATCCATTAGTCCATAAGCTCAGGAACAGTCTGCTTATCAGAGACCCTTCAGACCTTCAGGTGGGAAAAATTTCCCTGATCACCTACAAGGGTCCCCCTGCCTGGAAATGTCCCAAGACTAAATGGGAAAAGCAAATGGTCCAGACCTGAATAACCCACCCTCCCATACATTCTCTGCTTCTGGATAGAGTGAAGGCTTGTATGTTGTGCAGCTTATTTTATGCTTTGACTGTGATGAAAAATTGCCTCCTTGTACGAAATGTCTCTGGGGTGCCTACACAGAAGAAAAGCTTCTCAGTAGATGGAATCTGAAGGGCAGTATATTTGTAAATCAAAAGCTAGTGCAACGGCAGAGAGAAATCTTAGTTCATCAATACTGGAAAGGGAGATTTCTGTGTATTGCTTCTCTACAGGACTTGCCTGAAATTGTATCCGCTAGAAACTTTGCTCTTTTCGGAGACGCTGTCAAGCCGACTGAAAGAATAACTGGGAATGCAGTGCTCCCAAGAATGATCCAGATCACACACCCATCCAATCTTGATTCCTATTATCCCACCCTGCATAGAAAAGCACAGCTTTAGGAGAAATCTCCGGAGATCCTAGCAATTAAGCCAAGGAAAGAAATCAGAGCTGCTTCTAAAGATACAATTTACTCATTAATGACTTTCTAATCCACTAACTGTTTGATCAAACAATCCAGGTCACTGGCAAATAGAAAAAGGTACATTTCCTCTGCATACCTCTAAGATGTGGAGTTATGCTTCTTATTAATAACTGGTTAAGAATGAGGGGTAATTGTTCCACACCAATTAATGCAACATACACTTCTGTACCAAAAAAAATTATCTATGATTTCTCTTATAATTCTGTTTTGTCTGCCATCTCTAGTTGCAATGCTATTCTCCTGGCCTCATTTGGGTCAATGGCTGTCCTATCTCCCTATTTATCTCATTGATAATTACTTTTATATTTCTAAATTACCATAGAGATTAGAGAGTAGCATTTTAGAATTTCAGCCATCCTGTAATTTCAGCCTGACAATGACTTTTCAAACAACCCTGAGCAATCTCAATGGCTAACAGGAGATTTGAAAACAAATTTCCAGGCAAATAAACAAAACCCAAATGTTGGTTGCTGTTCCAGTATCATCACTGTGCAACTGGCATCCTCACCGTCCTTGCCAGCGATGTAAAATTTTGCCCTGCAAATTTTACAATGTCCCCAAGGCGCAGGATTGGACAGAAGGGTTGCTTTAAAGGATGGAAGTGGCATTTCTGGATGTCTTCTGCTGTGATGTTGGGTAGCAGGTTACCCCTGTGAAGAAAGCAAAGAAAACTCTCCCAAGAACAAACCATCCATCTCCAAAGAGGTGGTTGTGGTTAGAGGGTAGGGTAGAGAATGACAATTCTGAACTTGGCGCAATACATTTTAGATTATGGGATTTTCAAATCCACCTCCTTATCTAGCTTCAATTAGAGATAATGCAAAGAGCTAAGAGCTATAGCTGTTAAAAAGTACCAGCAATTGCCTGAAATTTGCTAACAGGATACCTAAACTGTATTATGGTTCACTCATAAGTAACATGTTGGTGACAAGTATTGGAAGAGCAGGTCACTTCATTTGGGGAGAAGTAGGTCAAGAAAGACTGGTGTAAACCATTAGGATTCCACATCAGAGTGAATTTGTAGCTGCTTTCCTCTTTCTTTACACACGGACACATAAACATATGCACACATAGCAGTAGCATTTAGATTTATATTTAGATTATATTTAGATTTATATACTGCTTTATAGTGCTTTCCAGCCCTCTCTAAGCAATTTACAGAGTCAGCATATTGCCCCCAACAATCTGGGTCCTCATTTTACCCACCTTGGAAGGATGGAAGGCTGAGTCAACCTTGACCCTGGTGGGATTTGAACTGGCAGACAGCAGAAGTACTGCAGTACTGCACTCTAACTACTGTGCCACCAAGCCCATTATCCAACAACTGATTAGGTATGTTGGTGTATATGCTATATACTGATTTTGTGGTCCATCTCTATCATGCTGTTTTTCCAAGGGACCTCCTGAAACTCACAAGATCAGCTGGCATTGGTCAGGTAAAATCTTTGCATTAGAAAAGTAATTCTCAGTTGATGTCCACCTAATATATATTGAGAAGTAAATTCCAAAGTGCAGTGTTGGTATGGGTTGGTGTTACCTTACTCACTTTTCAAAATTGAACAGGGGAAAGCGAATACTATTCTTAATGAAGAGAGTGAAGTTTTCAGCTTCTAGCATTACAGGTCTGCAGAGAGAAAAATACTGACTGAAATCAGATTGAAATCGGAAGTGAATTAAAGAAAGGAAAAAAAAACAACTCTAAAGAATCACTTGCTGTCCCCTGGAAATCTATATCAAACTGAAGAAACTATAAACAGGAAAATCTTAATTTATCTTTTTGATAAAATATGTGGATTGAAAGCGAAGGATTAATACCCCTTTTGGGGATGGCATGCCCCCTTTACCAAGGCTCTCATTTAGGGTCTTTGAACTTCCCAACTTTCTGAACTTCTATTGTCCAGTCTTCTTCTAACTTAGCATCAATCATTTGTGAGGAGCATACAGAAATGCCATTTTAGAGGTCAATGGCTCTTATTGACAAGTAAGAGGGACAGTAGACAGGCATAGAAATCCAACAACAGAATAGGAGGGAGGACTTTTGACAATATTGAACTTGATTCCTGCTCCAAATTTCAAACCTTTTCTTCAGAAGAAACATGGTAACTCCATATAATTATTACAGCTAGCTATTGCATTCCACAATTTGTCCAGCTCACATACCAAGAGAATTTCCTTAGTGATAGCAAGGCTGATGAACAAGCCATAGCTTTCCATGTGCACAGGCCATTATCACCCAAGTCCCATTAAAAAAAAATAAAAACATATAGTCAATCCTCCCAGAAGGAACTCTAGATTTCCAATCAACTAACTAGTTTTACATTCTGGGACTATGTTCCCAACTACAGCACGGCCTATGTTCCCTTCCTGAGAAATAACATAGGCTGGTATAGATAAGTGCTTACACATCCACATTGTCCATTTCTGATGGGCACCAGCCCTGGATCTGACAGGTCTGAAAAGTAGCATTGAAATTGACACATCGGCCTGTTAATATTCCTGCAGAAGAAAAAACAAACATCACTTCAATCACTAGAAGCCTAATTCACACCAACTCTTGGGATTCATTTTGACAGCTTATCTGGGGGCAATTCTACTTCCATCTGCCTCATCAAAAGAAGTGAAAAGACTTATAATTTTTATATCCTTCCCCCCCACCCCTAAAAATGCACCCTGACAAAAGGACAATAATTTAGCAATAGCAATAAGACAGATTTATATACCTCTTCACAGTGCTTCATAGCTCTCTCTAAGTGGTTTACAGAGTCAACATATTGACCCCAACAATCTGGATCCATATTTTACCAACTTTGGAAGGCTGGAAGGCTGAATCAACCTTGAGTCAGGCAGGATCAAACTGCCAGCAGCCAGCAGAATTAACCTGCAATACTGCATTCTAACCACTGCTCCACCATGGCTCTGATATATCCATATCCTCATCAATAGTGGTATCTAAAAGCCATATTATTTTCTGCACAATTTAATTTATATTTCTATCAGATTTATCTTTCAAGAGATACAAAGTCTACCAACATAATGATAGCATCACACAAGTTTTGAAAAATAAATTGTGCAAGAGAGGTAGAAAAATAGAGGGGACAACTTGAGGCAGAAATAGAATTGGATTGGAAGGGAATTCTGTACAGTAGACTTTTGTGGATCAAGTACCTTCTGGATGCCTAGAGAGAATATAGTCTGCAGTCCTAGAGGGATCAGAGAGTAAAGAATGGGACACACCTGTTTAATGTCCCTGGATAGCCCTACAAATCCCAATGGGTCATCATTTTCATTTGCTGGCTGAAAAATGCTATTTCCTTGGTGATGCAGTGGTTAGAGTGCAGTACAGCAGTATTTCTGCTGTCTGCCGGTTCAGTTCCCACTAGGCTCAAGACTGACTCAGCCTTCCATCCTTCCAAGGTGGGTAAAATGATGACCTAGATTGTTTGGGGCAATATGCTGATTCTGATTCTGTAAACCACTTAGAGAGGGCTGGAAAGCACTATAAAGCGCTATATAAATATAAGTGCTATTACTATTTCAGTGTTCTTTATGTTCCAGTGCAGCCATCTTACAGTTTAATCTCTTAATATAATATACCCATCAATATTCTCAACTCTAGTTCTTCTTGATTTACCCTAGGGATGATCATATGTAAGTACCACATTCCTACTAGATTCAACTTACTTTTATATTTCTACTTTAAACTTCCATATAACAATCTTACACAAAGCTATATTTTTAATTTTCAACAAATATTTGTTTCTTGCTAACAAACTACATGCCATCTACTATCTTTCTCCTGCTATTTGAATTTCTTAAATTTTCTCCATTCATTTCAACCTCTTTAGTAAAATTCTGCTGAGGAACACAAATTTATCTATTTGCTCGCTTCTTTTTGTCTTTTATATATGAATAGCCATTCAATTTTTCCTGCAGTCTAATTGCTGCCTCTGTATTTTTTGACTGTGAAGGATGCAATGGGATGCAATAAACCACCCCGGTTTGTTCAATTGCGGCTACAGGATCTTTTGGCTTCATAAGGCGTTTCGTATTGTTCCCTCTGGTCTATGGGCAACGCCTATTCCAAAGGGTCTTAAAAGTCCTGTATCTGCAAAAGGGTCTTAAAAGTCCTGTACCCACAGTTGAACAATCTGGGGTGGTTTGTTGCATTCCATGCAACAACTGTGGTATAAAATATGTGGGCCAGACAGGCAAATGTCTCACCACCAGATTACACGAAATGAGTTGGCAGTGAACCAGAAAGATGAACTTTCACTGGTCTATAATCATATCCAACAACAGGGGCATACTTTTGGATTCCAGAAGGTGAAGATATATTAGGCTGTTCTGATGATAAAACAGCTAGGGAGGTGCTTGAAAGTTGGGCGTCCATAGAAACCATCAATCGCTGCACCAACGTGAATCCAATTTACAACACTCTATGCACAAGACCGAAAGAAAGGACTTGCATACAAACAAAACATGAGATGGAAAACATCGCACCTGCACAAAGGCGAACTATTGAATAACCAATCACGACGTGCAATATACAGCCAGATAGGCAGCCAATCCACATGCACGATACTAGGCAAGCAGCAAAAAACACCACCAACTGACAAATAATGAACTTCATTCCATTTGCTCTGATGAAGGGGACGAGTGAGTCCCCAAAACGTTAGCTTTAATAAATCATGGTCCATGACAGGGTTTCATCTCCTTCTTTTACACACACACACACACAAACACACAAACACAAATCTTATTATCTTGCCCTTTACTTAGGTAAGTAGCACATTACATTTTTTGAACCAAGGTACCTCAAATGAGTTAACACAGAATGTTGTGTTCTGTGTTGTGTACGGTTGGATATTACCAAAATCAATCATACAGGTAGTCTTCAACTTATTAGTCAACTGAGCCTGGAATTATAACTGTTTTTCCAATTGTTAAATGAGTCACCAAATGTCTGTGTCTGCTTTTGTGACCGTTTTGGCAGCGGTCATTAAGTAAATTTATTGTCCATAATGGCCATTTGGTTTTTTTTTTGTGTTTTTTTTGCTGGCAACCAAAAGTAAATGCCAATTCCAGCAAAAACAAAACAAAACAAAAAAAAAACCCTATAAACTGCAATCATGTGACCGTGGGACCTGCAAATAGATTTTATCAGATAAGAAAAAATTATGTGGTACACAGTGTTACAAAGTATTTCATGACTTCTGACAAAATCCTCAGCCAAATAACCAGGAGTTCTACTGAGTAAAAACTAGAAATTATTTTAGGTAATTTTACATATACATTGGTATTTAATATTTCTTTATTTCAGCTTGCTTATGGTCTTTGAGCAAAATAAATTGGATTGATTAAATTCTTGTGTGTGTTTTAAATAAATTTGGTCTATAAGACATTTCTTGAGAATCCATGGCTAAGGAGTGGGATATAATTTATTTGAACATTAATATAAATGAATATTCAAACAGAAATCTCTCTGAGGTCAACCACACTTATTCCCCAATAAATGGATAGTATTAAAAATCACAATACATTAATACACAATGTTGAAATGTGATGACACAATAGGACAATTATCTTTTTCAAGAAACATAACCATGCAACGTGCTATAAAAAAAATCTATTTTGAAATTATCTGAGCTGAACAATTTCATAAGTGTTGTTCCTTAAACAGTAATTTTCATGGAAAACAAACTTACTCCCCATCTGTCATTTAAATACGAGCTGGAGTGAATTTTGAAAATGCTCTGAAGAGACAGAGGCTAGAAATCAATTCCTATGAAGAATGGTCAAAGAAGCTAGCTTATGTTAGCTTGCAGATCAGAAATGGAGATACACCAGCAGCCTCCAGTACAAATTGTCATGAAGAAGAATATTTTGTTCTTTATTTTCCCAAAGGCCAGGGCCGCAACTAATGGATGAACTACAGAGAACTAGATTCTGATTAAATAGCAGAAAAGCATGCCTGATGGAGAGAGCTATTAAACAGTGGAATCAGTTGCTTTTTTTTTTTTTGAAAAGTGTACTGACAGTCTTCCAACAGGCATTTCTGTTTGAAAAGCTTTAGCGGATCATAGATTGGACTAGCTGACCTCTGAGGTAATTTCCAAGTCTATAGATTCTAAGATGCATCTATAGAATCTTCAGAATTATTAAGAAAATAAAAGGCCAAGCAAATCTGTCAAGAAATATAGAAAATATTTTTTGTAGAATTTGTTTAGATCTTTTTTATATTTATCTTAAATAAGACACCCTGTGGTCTCTTTTTAAGCAATGCATTTATCAAGTATATAAAACATGTAGATCAGAGATGTCAAATTCAATTCCACTGAGAGCCACATCAGG
Organism: Myanophis thanlyinensis; assembly: GCA_017656035.1. Taxonomy (NCBI): domain Eukaryota; kingdom Metazoa; phylum Chordata; class Lepidosauria; order Squamata; family Homalopsidae; genus Myanophis; species Myanophis thanlyinensis. Next base: position 16,640 of record JAEANM010008767.1, read on the forward strand.
TTGTGTTTAACCTCAGGGTGTGTGTGTGCGTGATCAGGGTGGACATGGCCAGCTTGATGTCATTTGTGTTGGGGTAGTGGATAGGGTGACCATATTTTGATTTCCAAAAAAGAGGACAATCGAAAAAAAAATTCGAAAAAAAAAATAAAAAA
>JAEANM010008768.1:0-16790 GCA_017656035.1 Myanophis thanlyinensis
TCAACAATAAAACTACATGGCTCTTGAGGCAGGCATAACCAAGGTCCAAGATCAAAGTAAGTGGTATTTTGAGTTAACTTAGACCTTGGAGAATGGGAATAATATCAGTTTGCATAAGTTTGAAAAAAAAATTCTAATTTGAAGAGGTCTAAACATGCAGGAGCTGCATGCAAGTGCGAATGGCATGCACAAAGCGCATACTTTTTGACACTCGGTAAGTAAAAGGTTTGCCACTACTAGTATAGCTATAATAAATGGCAGCTGCTTCCTCAGCACTTTGGGAAAAAGATAATCTATTATAGATTACCTCCATACATTTAAACTATTTCCAATCATTGTGTTTGTTAATATTTAAGATGGACAGTGAAGGATAACCTAGGATTTCTTTGCAGGGTTAAGCCTCCCATTCTGCTGGATGCTGAGTGGGGAACTTTTTGAATATATAAGCAAACTATTAACTAGACATCATCCACCCCACCCAAAATGTTGACTAGGTCCTACAGCCTAGTCTAGTGGTAATTGTAATGAGTATGGTGACTTTCCCTGAAAAAAATAATTATCTTTAAGTAAGCAGGGTTGTCAAACTCATGTCATCACGACATCATCAAGTGACGTATCACGACTTTCACCCCTTTGCTAAACTGGGTGTGGGCATGGCCAGCACGTGACGCATCTGGTCCACAGGCCGCGAGTTTGATACCCCGGATGTAAAGGAACTAACTTGAACTTGAAAGTTAGCCTTAATGTTCGATGCTTACTTAGTGTGTGTAAAGCATCTGACTTTCTGGCAGATCATCGGTTGGGCAGTGATGATGATCAGTGTTACATATTTTTGTAAGGTTTGATTAGCAACGCACTTATACGTTAATTACTTGAGACATATGTCCTGATATCAGGTTTTTAGCCTAAAAAGAGGATGCATAAAAGAAGGAAAAGTGAATAAATAATTAGTAAGAGGGAAATTAGTTTGCACTGAAGGGATGGGGCCACTGACTGACTGAGGAATGGTGCAGTCACCCCTGTCATCCGACCAATGCCAGGGGCAAAAACAACTCTTCCCTTGCTTCTGCAGTTGCAAGAATGTAAAATGTTGATAAGCAGTGGTGGACAGTTGTTGGGCCAGGGAAACCTATACAGTATGACATGACAGGGACGAATGTGATGCTGAAGCTAGTAGGGCTGGCCAGTACTTTAGATCCAAAGCCAAATAGGTGCTTTGGAAGATGTGATGGGAGCAAGGGGTGTGCACATTTTTGTAGATATAATACAGGTAGTGCTCAACTTATGACCACAATAGAGCCCAAAATTTCTGTTGCTAAGTGAGACATTAGTTAAGTGAGTTTTACCCCATTTTACGACCTTTCTTGCCACATTTGTTAAGTTAGTAACATGGCTGTTAAGTGAATCGGGCTTCCCCATTGACTTTGCTCATCAGATAGTCACAAACTCTGTGCCACTGCAACTGTCATATAGTCGTAAGTCTGAAAAACTGTCATAAGTCACTTTTCTCAGTCACCTTGTAACTTTGAACAGTGACTAAATGAACTGTTGTAAACTGAGGACTATCTGTATAACAGAGATGAAGTGAAGCACAACAGAGAGAATATGAAGTAATAAGAAGTGGCTGTAACAGGGACAGAGAAAGAGAATTATAAGTCATGATATAAACACCAAAAGAAAACTCTGGTGATTTGAATCGGCCCAAGCCTTTTAACCTATTTTGTATGGATAATATTGTAGAAGTTTTTGCTTTTTATCCAAAAACTTCAAAACAAAGTCATGCTTATAAATGGATTTATTGGAAACAAAACAAATACTATACACAGATACCCAGAGTTTTGTGCTCTTTTGCAAATGTTGTGTTTCAGCACACAGACACAGATATTCTTTGCATATTAAGATAACTGTCAGCATTCCAAGTAATGCACCCAAAGAAATCAGAACTCTGAGATAGGCAAGTCCCTCAAAAACATGTTTATTGGATACATCCTGTTGGCACAGTTAGTGAAAACCAACTCTGAAGTTTCCCGTGTTAATATAATTAAAAGAGTAACTGTTTCCCTCCCCATTTCTCTGTCTACAGCCAAATATTGCTGAGGAGTCTGTAGGATTGATTCGAACCCTCTTAGATATTTTAAAACACACACACACACACACACACACACACCTCATTTCTTTTGTATTTTATTCTAATTAACTGTATTCTGCATGCTGGTCTATGACAGAATAAAGATTTGATGATGATGACACTGACTACATGTTCCTCTTTGTCTCTGAGTAATTCTTTTTGGGAATATGATTTTGGACTGCACAACTTTAATTCCTTTAATCCAGTCAATTTCAATTTCAATTTCAAATTTTATTGGTTACATACACAATCATACATGGATACGATATGCAGTGAAATGCTTACGTAACTGCAGGTAAGTTAAGGTAGGAGGGGAGGGCTGTCAAGGGCATAATAGTGTTATACTGAATGATTTCCTAGTTCAAGACTTCTGTTGTGATTCTAGTGCATGCACTCTAATTATTACCTTTCAGAATTCCAGCCTTGATTGGAAAGAGTGGATATTGCAGTTATAACACCTGTTGTGTACATGATTTGGTGTATTGTGGATTTTAGGTGGCTCTTGCTCATATGGTACAGGGTATTTATTAAAATCTAGCTGAAAACCAAAAAGAATGTTTTTCTGCTGCATTTTTATGGATTGTTTTATGTTAAAAATACATGCTTCTTCACTCATAAATATGTCATGTCTTGTTGTTGTTGTTGCTGTTGTTTACTTTCGCTGATGGCAGGTTTTACTGTGTGTCATTTACTGCTCAAGCAGAAGGATTTTTTTCCAGGATCAGAGAAAAGCAAAGCCCCAGTGGGAAATTAAAATCCCACAATTTCCTAAAATTACTTTTAAAAAGGAGAGAAACACAAACATCTAGAGCACCTAGCTCTTAACTGTTTTTAAATGCTCAGTATTTAGTTCAGTTTAGTTTAGTTCAAACTCAAGGCCTGGGATCCGGATCTGGCCTGCGGGGTGCTTAAATCTGGTCCATGGAGATGCGGCCCTCCCAAGCTCCGTTTTTGCTGGCAGAGGGTTGCAGGAGGCTGTCACAGCTGAAATCGGAGCTCGGGAGCTTGGGAGCTGGCAGAGCTCTCAGGTCACCACAAGCAGTCTTGACACAAGTGATATCAAGCTAGCCATGCCCACCCTGGCGACACCCACCCCAGCCCCCCTGAGATCAAACACAACCCTACAGCGGCCCTCAGTGATATTGACTTTAACACTCCTGATCTAATTGAATTATATTTTCTTTTCAGAGTTTTTTACATGTGGGATTTTAAATTTCAAGTACTGTATAGTCATTGTTCTGATAGTACATTGTTTCCCTGTCAGTGTTGTTTGCAGCAATATTTACTGGGACTGATATTAGTATCAGTTCTCTGTTGCTGGGTACTATCGATGTACTGAGTGATGAATTCTTGCCACCTAACATTGAAAGATAGAGTTCTAACCTACTTGTATCTTTTGCTTTGGAGGTAAGAAAAGCAGTACTATCTGTTTAGGATTTAAAATGTGATCATATGCAAGGGCATGTTTAATTACAATATGCCAGCAACTTGTTTTACTTATGAGTATAAGACAATTTTAAAAAATATATATATTACCGTATACGTGCTTGCCAAGAACACCATCTGATACAATGGACAAAAATGACTGACAACATTGCTAAACATAACCATACTAAGGAATAATAATGATTTTGCTTTTGTTGTAATTTTGAAACCTACTCTTCATGGTTTAGCGTGATGTGAACATAGCTATAAGTAAAAAAAATGCACATTAACTCAGCTATTATAATGTCCTAAGTGTTACAAACTATGGAGGCAGATGGGCTTAGAACTGGGGAAAAAAGCACAAGATATCAATCTTAAAATGACATTATGATAGTTTTACCCCTGTGACTGAGTTTCCTGTTATCTTGGTAGCATGTATAAGTTAGTCATCATTTGATAATGATGGTACTTCCCAGACTAGCCTTTCCCAGTTTGGTGGCCTCCATTTGTCTCGAAACAAAGCCAGGGAATATTTGGATTTTTGGATGCTGCTAAACTCTAAAATTCAGCAGCTGAAATGAGCATGACCAATGATGAGAGAAGCTAGCAGTACAGCAGTATCTGGAAAAGCAGTTCTCCTGTCTATCACTTAGAAAAAGTGAAAAGTAGTTGAACTCCAGATTAGAAAAGATTGATTGATTATATGCCATTGTTACCTCTGAATGAACAGTTATGTAGACCTTCCAGATGATGATCTACCTCTAACCTGATCCATCAGATCTTCCCGTAGTATAGGTTGTATAGTATAAATACTATTGTGACTATAGTCAAACCCATCCACCTTGCAGTTGGCCATCCCTTTCCTTCTATCTTTCCCAATGTTATAGTATTCTCAGGCAAGATGTATCTTTATATAATAGGTCCAGAATATGATAATTTGACCCTTCACTTGATTTGTACTTTGGGTGAGAAGCTTAGATTTTGTTCTCTGATGTCCCTTGCAATCGGTAGCATTCTCCAGCATCAAAATTCAAGTGTCTGCACTCCTTTCTCTCCTATTTCTTCGAAGTCCAACTTTTGTATCCCTAGAGTATCATAAGGACAACCAGTGCCTGCACATTTCTGACTTTGAGAGGTGTAGGTATATCATGCATCTGAATATCTTTTCCACTATTCCAAAAGATCTAGACTGGATAGTAGCAGTGGAATGTCAGAAAAAGAAACAACTACTAAGCATAGATAGATTAGACATGAATAAAAACATTACACAAATCTTTCTAGTAACATATTCTTTCCTTCCTTTCTATTTATCCCCCTCCCGTTGACCAAAATGTAGATTTCTTTAATCATAATTTACTACTTCATATTATACATACATTCTTTCTATTATATTATGTTATATTAATTATATTATGTTACTCACATGTTGCTGATATATCCATATTTCCATCGCTAAGCAAGATGTTTGTTAAATGACACCCAATTTTATAACCTTTTCTGCCATGGCTGTCATATGAGTCATTGCAATTAAGTGAATCCTATGACCATTAAATGAATATGGCTCCCCCCCCCCTTGAGTTTGTTTATTAGAAGCAGTCAGGAAAAATCACAAATGGTGATCACATGACTCTGGGATCATCATAAGTATGAGGACCAGTCACAAGTCACTATTTTCAGTTCCATTGTAACTTTGAACTGAATGAATGATTGTAAGGTAAGGGCTACCTCATTATCATAACAGTGTCATTAACAAAGCACAGATTATTCATATCTCTTTCTTCAGTTTTAAAACCATACTTATGTTCTTTCAATCAGTCTCTTTCAATATATTTGAGGGAACATGGGGACTGGGATCATCTGGTTTTAAATTGTATTTTGTTGCCTGCTGTTTTGGTTTGGATGAAAGAATGGCTGTTGCTAAGAGATATGAAACTCAAAATTAGAAGAGCATGGTCTACGGTTTGGATGGTTGCTTACAATTAGAAAAAATAAATGGAGATTTTAAAAACCATTATATCAGGAATGCTAATGTATGAATATGGGATATATAAGTACAAACCAGGCTATACCCTAAAATACTTCTGTTGGTTGCATCCCAAGAAACATTTTATAGAAAAGAAACAGTGGGCAAAGGCAGCAATTACTTAACATTAAGATTTGCTAGTATAGAAAAAACATGGAGAACTTAGGATAATATCAATAAAAAATTGACTGCAGAGTGATTTGGTTTCAGTGTTCTCATATGCACAATTTAAGAGAAAGATTTAATACAGATTTTTAAAAGTACCAGGAATAAAATGGGATAATGGAATTCAAAAATTAATTGTGTAGAAACAATCAACATACAAATTGCTAAAATACATAAACTTTTGTTGAGATTTGAAATGGAAGAAGAGCAAAGTAAAGAATGTATGGCAAAATGGGCCAATAACTGGTTATAATATTCAGATGGGTCAATGGGAAACAATGTAGTTAAAACTGTAGTGTTCATATTGTCTTATGATATAAAAGAGAACTTTTTAAAAACGATGTACTGTTAGCATATGTAGAGAAATTGTCTGAGATGTAAAAAGGTATCTCTAAACATCCTTGGCAATACAAAAAATATGAAGGGAGATAAGAAGTTATTCTGACTTTTTTCTATTTCTTGGCCCGTACAAGTCAACCAAGTTTCCTCCTTATTGTTTCTAACTTCGACATTCCAGTTTCCAACAATTCCTACTTGTGTGCTGGGCGACAGAAAACTTTCATGCCTTGGGTGAACTTGCTGATATACATATTTTTGGGGCATACTCCACCACAACAAGGTGGCATAATGGGACTTGTGTGTGTATATGTGTGCATGTGTGTCCATGCCTACACATACAACCCACAAAAGAAATCTGGAGATTAAAAATTGATAGAAAAGCAAAATCTTGAAAATATCACAATGTTAATATCGGATGAATTTCCCTGGGATTTTGCATCTGTGGACATGACATAGAAGACTGTTTCTCTTGAAGATAGCTTTCTCTAATTATGAGGACATTTTATAATGTCCTCTAATAATGACAAGAAGAGATATGAGCTAGGTGTGCATTGTATAATAATTCTGAATAAAATATTCTGCACACTATGCTTGTTTCCATTTGAGAATTTGGTATTGGCCTGCTTTGTAACTATTCATCTCTCTTAAACTTCCCTTCCCTTCCTTCCCCTGTTGCATTAAGCAAGCACACATTCTTAAATAATGTATATTTGTAGCAAATGCACATTCCTATAAAAAGCCATGCATTTCAACATTTACCCTCAGGAATTAACAATTGATTGATTGTGTTTCATAATTATATTTCTAACCATCTGAAGGCACAATACATTATTTGGAATCTATGATCAGAGTTATTTAGAGTAACTGCATTTTAAATCACCAGGCCTTTGGGGTTTGTGTTGATTAAGAGAAGAATGCCAGATGTCTCAGGTACACTAGGTGTCAAGAAGGGATTAATTAATATTTTGAATAAATATGTAATTTTCACAGTACAAGCTTGCAGCTTTGCTTAAATAAATGTAAAAAGGTATTGCCAACATTTTTGACAAGCAACCAGCAAGGAAAAAAAACAACATTTTTTGTTCCTTAAGTACTCCAGAATCACATAGTTGGAATAAACACATCAGGGGGAGCTTTTAACCTGCTTGTGTGTGTCTCCAACCCCCACCCCGAATGGTTCTTGTATGAGGAACCGTATGAATCAATCATTCATAATCAAGTTTAATGAATCATCATTCCAAGTTCAGAAAAATAATGATAACTACAGCAACTGCTTACCACACATGCAACAGTTCAGAATTATTACTGGCAATTCCTTGACGTAAGGCAACAATTGGGATTAGAATTTCTGGTGCTAAGCGAGGTGGTTGTTCAGTGTTTTACAACTTTTTTTTGCCATGATTGTTAAGTGAATCACTGCAATTGTTAAGTGAATCACAGAGTCATTAAGCGGATCTGACTTCCCCCATTGACTTTGCTTGTCAGAAACCTGCTGGGAATCATGACCTTGGGATACTGCAATCATTGTAAATACATACTGGTTGCTAAGTACCCAAATTTGGATCATAGGAATACTGCATTAGTTGGAAGTGTGATGACTGGTTGTAAGTCAGTTTTTTTCTGTGCTGTTATAACTTTGAACACTTGCTAAACAAATGGTTTAGCTACCACAAAGTGTTGTTAGTTTTGTTATTTCCACACTGTAAGGGAGGTTGAAAGTGAAAATTAGTGGTCTGTGTGATGCAGTGGGAGGATGATCCACAGAAAGCTAAGAATTGGAAACCAAAACAACAGATCAGATTCTAGCCATACTCCATAATTTGGTGGGATTTTAATGAGACACATTATTACATGGCAAGCCTACATTTCCCAAGGTTATTTGCAGTTGACCAACATGTTTTTTTTATTTATGGTTTTTGTATTGTTTTAATTCTTGATTGGGAACTGCCCAGAATTTGGTATAAGATGGATGGCTGTATAAATGTTTTAAATAAACAAAGGTAAAAATAGATGCTGAAGTTGGAACTGGGATACATCAGATCATCAAGCTAGATGGATTTTGCTTCTGCTTCTCTACCCTCTGCAAGATTTTCATCTCTTGAACTGAATCCAGACAGACTAGATCTCAAGAGACCATCTGAAAATGCCAAGGCTATAGACAAAGTCTAGGATTTTCCTTTTAAAATCAAATCAACTCTGTATTGTTGTTAATTAACTACATGGAGTTATGATGGACTTGAGGGAGTTTTTACTTTTATCTTTCCTACCATTAAGCTGATGGATTCCTTTCTGTGTTAATCGGTCCCTTTCCCCTTTCCCCATTATTCCTTCACTTAGGCTCCTTGGCTTAATTCATGTGGAAAAGTGCAAAGGTGACCAGAAATGCTAAGTTTGGGGAGAGGAGAAGATATATTAAATCAAAATAAGCTGAAGAGTATGTCAGTGAAACTGAGTATCAGTGGGAGATAATTTCTCTGTTGGTAGATAAAGTCTATCATAAATCCTCAATGCTCTTATATCATTTTGGGGAAGTTGAGCCTGTGGCAACTTTCTTACTAAGGCTGGATTTATTTTTATTATCCTAAATGACAGGTTGCATTTTTATTAAATTTATATCATAAATAAGAGGATTCCCAGGATGGTGTTGCCTATTTGGTAGTACTTGGCAAACAATAGAATCTCCATTTCCCTGTTATTCCAGCTAAGCTTAATGTCAAGTCTAAAAGAACATTTTGGACTGGGGGAGGGTTCTGCTGAAGAATATTGGCCATTGTTTAAAGTATTATTTGGGGCCTTTTAGCTTTGACACATCTTTTCTTTCTTTTGCAAGTTCGCTGAGAGGGCGAAGGGGGAGTTGGTAAAGACAACTAGAAATTGTTATCTTGTTTGCATTCTTTTAGGTCTAGGTCTCATGAGAAAGTTTCTTTGGACACTGGACACCTGTGGGGGAATGTCTTGAGGGAAATGTTGAATCTCTTTTTGAAGGGGTTGGTGAGAAATTAACGTGATAATTAGTGGGGTGGAACTTTCAGTTTTACTTGGGTGGACAAAGCCTGGGAACTTTAGATTCGGGATTTCTCCAGGCCGTACCAGAACAACATCGTCAATAAAATCTTATTCCTTGGACTTGGTCTCTTTGGAGTTCTGATTGCATTGCTGATGTTGTATGGAACCCTGACACTTAACTGAAATCGAATCAAAATCAAATCAAATTTTATTCATCACATTCACAGTCATACATGGTACGAAATGCAGTGAAATGTGTATGCAACTGCTCGCGACCATAGGTTGTAGAGCAAGAGGTTCTAGTATAGACAGGGTAGGAGAATAAGTTAGTGGGTGCTAGAAGGGGTAGATTATAGGAATACTGGTTAGTCCTGGGTTGTTATGGTTTATGGTTCAGGGTTCGTATTGCCTGTGGGAAGAAGCTTCTTAGTCTCTCTGTGTTGGCTTTCAGGGAGCGGAGGTGTCTTCCTGACTGCATTCTGGCGAATAGTCCATTGTTGATGTGGCTGGGGTCCATCATTATCTTCCTGGTTGTGGTTCAGCATCGTTTGTCGTATATGGAGTGCAGTTCAGGGAGATTGGTGCAGATGATGCGCTCTGCTATGCGCACCACCCTCTGTAGGGCTTACCTGTCCTGTATAGTGCTGTTTCTGAACCAGGTAGTGATGTTGCCCATCAGGATACTTTCTACTGTGCAGGAGTAGAAGTTCTTGAGCTCTTTGGGGGACAGTCTGAAGTCTCTTAGTTGTCTAAGATGGTATAGACACTGCTGGGCCTTTCTCACCACAATGTTGATGTGTCGGGTCCATTTCAGGTTCTGTGAGATGTGGACACCTAGGTATTTGAAGCAGTCCACTCTCTCCACTGGGCTCTTGTTGATGACGGGGGTCTGGTATGATCTTTTCTGCTTTGTACTATAGTCCACTATCATCTCCTTTGTCTTGCTGACGTTGAGGCAGAGGTTGTTTTCCTGACACCAGTTCTCCAGATTCCTAATCTCATCTAGGTAGGCCATCTCATTGTTGTTGGAGATCAGGCCCACCATGACAGTGTTGTCAGCGAATTTGATGATGGTGGTGGAATCTGTAGTGGCCATGCAGTCATAACTCTTGGAGCTTCATGGTTGGTTTCTAGTAATTTTCTTGGCAACAGCTTCAGGTAGCTTGCCATTGTCTTCTTCAGGATTTTTTTTTCAGATATCCAATCTGTAGACCACCCAGGATTTATATAAACAAACAAGACACTTCACCCCAAAAACTGCACTGAAGATGTTACCTAGTTTGGTAATGAAATGTCTGGGAGCCAAGCGGCAAACTCGTAGGATAAATCTCTGCCTAAATCTGCAACCCGAATTTGTGTACACTTTCTAATCCAGCCTAGTCTACAGCCCTGATATTTCCCAGACTAATTCTAATGTGGTCTGATCCTGCCTTAGCTTTTCAAGATCAGCTAGGTGGTATCTGGTAACTGGGCTTTATAATCTATGGCTATCCGCATTGGTTCAAATTTCTATAAGAATTTTTATCCAGGAGTTAAGACTGGTTTTGTTAATAGTATTTTATTTATTTATTTGTGGAGTCCCTGATGCTCTCTGAGCTTGGTTGTTTGCTTGCAGATGTTTCATTACTCAACCAGAGAGCCAGTTTAGTTTCATGATTAAGGCACGAGGCTAGAAAGTGGAAGGCCATGAATTCAAGTCCTGTCTTAGCAATGAAAACCAGTTAGGTGATGTTGGACCAGTCACTCGCAGCCCAATCCACCTCACAGCTGTTTGTTGTGAGGAAAATAAGGAGTATTGGATATCTTTGCTTCCTGGAGTTATTTGTTAAAATAATAAAGGCAATACACACACACACACTTACACCTTTGTTTGAAAAATTAGGCCGGGAATTGGTTTTGTGTTTGCTCTACTGTATCAATTTTAGCCTCATTTTTTATTATTATTTTGACAGATCCCACCCATTTCTGGATGCTTTCTATTGCTTCTCGTGTTTTCAGTTTGTAGTTGGATAGAGAGACCTGGCAACCTTACTGCATTTTAACTCTGACCTAGTGGACAAATACGTTTCATTGTTTTTATTGTTTTTATTGTTTAGTCTATAACACTGTAATGTTAGCCAGTTTAGTGTAGTGTTGAGACATCTTTCTAGAAACTAGGAGAATGTGAGTTCTAATTCTGCCTTAGGTACAAAGTCAGTTGTGTGATTTTAGGTACTTTGTCTCTGTTGGATTCAAATAATGAGAGGCACAGACTTGGTAGAAAAGTGATCTTTTATTTGAGTCCCAGTAGCATCTCCCCAGCTGCAAGCAAGCAGCTCCCTTTATATGGGAGCAGACAGCCTGCAGCCAATACAAATTAAAGGAATTTCCCACGGCACGCACGGACCAAATAGAGAACCTCATCTGCGCAGGCACAGACACAACAGTCTCAACTGTAGGAACATCTCAAAAACCTTGCCAATATCTATCTGCCTGCCTCTCTCCTCATCCATTTATTTATATCATCATCATCATCATCATCATCATCATCATACATCTATCTAATTCCTGAGATAATCAGGCCCATGCCATCAAGGTCTTTATAGGTAATAACCAACATCTTGACTTGTACCTGGAAGGCAATTGCTAGCCAACATATCAGTGATGACAGAGGGTTAATACCGTTTAATGGGGAATGCTCATCATTCAACCCTGTTGCATGTTGATCCACCTGTAAGTTCTAAATAGTCTCCAAGGGAAGCATTGCAATAGTCCACTCATGGGATGGTCAGGGTGTAAGTGTTCAAAGGGTCTTCCAGTTGAAGAAAGGGCACAACTGTGGCACAAGTTTAGCTGTGCAAAGGTTCTCCTAGCCACAGCTGCTACCTGTTGATCCAGCAATAGCTATGGAGGACCATCAAATTGCTTATTAATCTCAGATGGAAAGGTCAATGGTCAAGAAGGACAAATCTGTCCAAGACCACCATGGAATTGTCTCCAACACAGGAGGGTTAAAAAGTCACAGCCACTCAATCTTTCAGGATTGAGCTAAAGTTTATTCCTCTTCATCCAGACCCATGCAATCTCTCATTGGGCCACTATATTGATAGCTTCATTTGTGCAGCTAATAGTGACTTTTTGTACAGCTGCATTATTCCATGGCTGACAAAAATAAAGAACCATTTTTGTCATCAGTTGCTACTAGCATTTCAGTGTCTTTCATATTAATTAGATTTAGCAGTTCTCATTTGGCTCTCAGAATATCGGATGTTAGCAAATGTCAATGAACTAAAGTTTTTCTTCAAGAAGTCACCATAATGTGCTTATGATTACTAGATGAAAGATGTTGAAATGGAGCAACGGTAGCAGAACCCTGAGCAACACTCAAATGTGAAATGTTTCTATATGTGCGTTGTATATTCTACATTTTCACTTTCTGTCCATATACTGCCTTTTCACTCTGTATCCATAAGGAGATTAAGTTCCACATTCTGCCCTCTCTGCAGCTTCTAGCTGCAATATCATTAAAGGAAAATCCTCTTCATGCTGTGCATTCAGCCATGAACGTTGACAAGCGTGTTGATGGTTATGAATCAATTCTTGCACCTTAGGAAGAAAAAGTGCAACTAGATGCAATTCTCTTTATAGAAATAAACTTACATACAGATATTTATTGTTACACTCGAAATCTGCTTCAGCAGAGATGGGGATACCGACCAGTAATAAACCATTTTTTTCATGTACCATAGAGGTGTCTCGTGACCCTTTTTTTTTCTTTAATGCATTTGGATTCTGTTCCAACCTACAATATTTCTGGCCATGTGACAAATGTCCGTTCTGATCCAGAATGGAAGGCATAGTTTAATCCCCCTACCCAAAAATAAAATAAAACTTAAGTACCATTGATATAATTGGGGACACTGCATTATGATTCCTTGGAAGATCTCTTCCAGAAGCTGAACAGGGTGCTTAAATAGAAGTTGCAAGAAAGAATCCAGTGAGACACTGCAAAAACAGATGAACGGACATTTTAGGAAAGATTAGAAAGAAAATGTGCTGAAAAAAGATTATTCTTAATAATTGCTCTTTATTGATGAACTTCCAGAGAAGCATGACAGATTGAAGCTAGCTCCATTTTCACCCTAAAAGAGGAGCTAATATATGGATTGGTTCCTCAATCCTCTTCTGTATGGATCAAGTTTTACTTACAAGTTTGCTCCATACAGAATCACCCTAAGAAATCTTAGTCTCCATACTTCTGAGAAGTGGGAGAAAAACATCCTGTCTACTCAGTGGTTTGAACCTTCAAGAGAGTATTGGGTTTACGCATTTTCTCTTCTGTTAGGAAGCTGGTTATTATTGATTTTCTAGATGTTAAAAAAACTTCTGAAGAGCAATGTTTATTATGCTGGAGGAATCTCCCTCTACCCTGGATGGAAGAAGACGTTTTATGTAAGTTTAAGGTTTAAAAAGTAATACTTTAATTTTTGGAATACAGCAAAGGGGAGACTAGAATGTTGACTTTGGAAAGTCAAGGGGCTACATGGATTTGAAGGAATATTTTCTGTGGGGTGCTTAATGTTTTACAAAAGTATGTATGAAGTTTTTGAAATTAAAAAATCATCCCCTGGCAAAGTTTCACTGATTGGAAAATAAACAGATGATAAGTAGAGAATCTGGCGATTCACTAGAGGGAACCAAAGAGAGCTAAGAATTACAATTAAAGAAGAAGAGAGCCACTAATATAATACTATTTGAGTATAGAGCAATGAACTCAAAAATCATAAGATTGTCTGATACTATGACAGAGGATGTAGAAGAAACAACAGATTTTATTGGTTAAAACAGACTGAGGCTGATTTGAATGTGGATTTGGATTTTTTTTAAAACAAAATTATAAAATTGCGAAAAAGATTACAAAAATATTGGAATGTAAGAGTGATAGATGACGCAGTGGATTTACAAATAAAACCATCTGATACCCTAATAATTAAAAAAGACATAAAAATACTACACCAAAATAATGTATTGGAAATCCTTCTTATTTTGGATTTACAAAACAGACATATTAAAATAATGAAACTATACTTGAAGGAGACAAAAAAGGAGATACTTCTTTTGTTTTATTTTTTAGAGAAACAAAGGAACTGGATTACAATCCTGATTTATTAGATTAGGATTAAAATGTAATATATATTACTATTTCTGATAGCCCTTAATGGACTTTTGCTGATTTGGAAAGGATTTCCTGAGTTTTTAGAATTTGCTTATTGATTAGGAATGAAATATGAGATTATTTTTTTATTGAAATTTATGGAAAGTTTTAATTTACTGAAATTATTTATACTTGCCTAGAGGGAGGGTGGAAGTCACTCATTATACATCTTTTTTCTTTTTTATCTCTTTTCTTTTTCTTAATCTCTTTGCACTTCTCCTTTTCTTTCTTTTACCTTTATATTTTTCTTAGTTTGTATTAGTCTTTTATAGTTGTAATAGTAAACTCCAATAAAATTATTATAAAAAAAGATAATTGCTCTTTATTTTTACTTTATTATTTAAGAAGGCAGTACCTCATTATAGCAGAAGGCAGTACCTCATTACTGCAGCTTCTTGGCTACAAGACTTAAATTTATTTCTGTCTGATTACTTTCTTACTAATTCAAGCAAAGAAAACATAGCCTATAATTTATATGCAAATTACAATTTAGAGGTGTGTATTTTAAGGAACTGCTTCTTACTTTTACCGCCATTCAAGAGCTTATTTGAACTTTTGTTAAAGATTTTCATCCCATGGTACATATCTTTTCCTTTAAAAATTGGCTTTTAACTTCATATGTTTAAAATCCCAAACTTGAATTTCTCTCCCCTTCCCTTTGTTTTATCTTCTGACAATGCTGCTACAATTCTCAATTTCTGCTTCTGATGAATACAGTTCTGGGTCCTCGTAAAATTCCAAAAAACAGTAACACGTATTGAAAGGACATTTTGAAACCCACACCTATGAATTCTGCATCAGTTTAATCATTAATAAATGTATCATAATGTAGGCTTCATAAAGTAGATTTAATACATATTAAACAGTACCTTGAGCTGAAAGATGTGAATGGATAAGGGAATGGGTTCTTGCAGAGAATGGGCATGTGCCCAAATTGCCCAAATGAAGTCTGATACATTACAGCTTGGCTCAAATTTAGAGGCATGCTAAAGAATCAATGCAAAAATTGGTGGTATATAGCTATGGTTGAAACAAGGATGGTTTGTAAAATAGAAAGCTATGAAGAGAAAGCTATAAAGAATGGTGTTGGGAGTAAATTTTTTTTAACTTGTGTTTCATTTTCTTTTCTATCTCATGTCTTTAATTTATTTGGTAGTATTTCTATCAGATAAATGCCATTAAAAGAAAACATTTCTTACTCTTTTTATAACCACTCTGCACATTGTCACTTTGAAAAGGAATGGCAATCTAAATAAATATGTATATTTGGTAACAAGGTCAGTGATCATTCACAACAATTTCTTATGCCTTAACATGACAAAGGCAATTTCTTTACTAATTCAAGCAAAGAAAACACGGCTTATAATTTATATGTAAATAACAATTTAGATCATATGATATGACAAAGCCAATTAACACTATCTGGAATAGGAAATCATAATTTTCATTCCCCCCCCCCCCCAATGTATAATATTTTCTCAGCAAGATTGAATTTTACACTTTCACATTGAAATCTCTTTTTGAAGGATTTAGGACTAAGGCTTTAGATGGACTACAAGCAAATTGATACTCATGAAATTTCTAGACTAGAAAAGTTAAACTTAGGGTTGTTCTATAGGAGAATTTTACTGTGTGCACCAGCATGAAGTATAAACTGGTTTTTTTTTGCTCTGAACATATATTGTACAATTTAGAAATAACCAGAAATGAAACATATAGGCAAATGCATTGAAAAAAAGAAGAAATAATGCCTTGGGCATTCAATCTTTCTTGAACACATATCTTTAATGACCTTGAATAAAATCCTTGAGGCAACTTTCCCCAAACCAATTAATCTGGATATACTTGAATTTAAAATGGCTTCAAAACTACTAATTTTTACTTTGAACCTCTGATTTATGAACCAGGCCAAATATTGTTCAGTATTTTGTTTTCCCTTCCATATAACTTTAAACAGTATATTGTGAAGATTAATAAATGTTAGCAAAGTACTTGGAAGTTCCAGCACAGCAACTGTCAGTGCAAATAAAGGGATGGAATGACAATCTTAAAATAGTAATCCAGAGTTTGCAAGGGGAAAATCTTATGCTGGGCTTTCCAAATTATATGAGAAATAAATTTAGATACAAAGACATAACCATGTATTACTGGTAACTATTACGTACCTCCTAACAGATTGCTATATACATACATAGGGTGACCATATTTGGTTTCCAGAAAAGAGGATGGGGGGGGCGGGGGGGGACGGGGGGGCGGCATGGGCAGTGTTTTTCTCCCTCCTCAGCCAAAAAAGAGGACGGGGGGGCGGCGTAGGGGGGCGGCGGGGTGGCATGGGGGTGTGTGGATGGCGTGGGCGTGGGCATGGGCATGGGCGTGGGCGTGGGCGTGGGTGTGGGCATGGGCGTGGGCGTGGGTGTGGGCGTGGGTGTGGGCGGCATTTTTCTCCCTCCTCAGCCGCTTTTAAAAGACGTGCGGACTTCAACTCCCACAATGCAGTGGATTCGCTGGGC
>JAEANM010008769.1:0-16790 GCA_017656035.1 Myanophis thanlyinensis
GGCGGTATATAAGGAAGTAAGTAAGTAAGTAAGTAAGGAAGTAAGTAAGTAAGTAAGTAAGTAAATAATCCAAACTAAGACAACTAGGTTCAGATATCATATTTAATTATGCTTAATCAAACATGGAAGCAACATTGAACTTGCCTTCCTACTGTTATGCCACAGAAGAGGAATGTGAATCCCAAAATTCACTGTTTTTCAAGCTGTTACAATATACTAACTTGTGTTATTAAGAATCAAAGATGTATAGATCATTTGCCCAAAATTATATTCTTTGTCTCCCCATTTTTATATAACACCTGCTTTTTTAATTTAAATCCAGTCCAAAGGAAATGTAAAATCAAACTGGTTTTAAGCCAGATTTAATTATAGAAACTAGATTTGATTTTGGTATCTTTATTTATCCCACTCAAAAAGAATGGAAAACTGTTCTGAATGGCTAAGTAATGACATTTAGTACCTACTTTCTTGTAAAGGAGGAACACAGAGGAGACTTTGTCAAAGCTTGGAGCACTCTCATATCCATAAGATGACACATCTTTCATTGAGATGCTTAAATGCAGCTTTTGTAGTAGATTCTGCCATTTCAATGGTATGCCATCAATTTTAAATCAGCTGGAAACATATCTATATTTTTAAAGCCAAAAATTTTATTTTGAAATACATTTGTTAATCTTGAAGGCTTTTATTATGGAAACATGTTGATAATAATAGTTCATTATGTTTCCTCTATTCAAAATTTAATTTAAATAGGATGTAATTAGGGCATCTTGCAAGCAGACAAGAAGCTTTGCTCTCACTTAGCCATCAGCTAGTATCTTTCTCTACTAAATCCTTAACCACTGAAAGTATAAAGTTATTGTACGTTACTATTGTTAGCACAGATTGGATTCATGCTATGCAGGTATATTAGCAGTATTCTAGTGGAAAGTCTATTTCCATGAAAATGCTACATATGTAAAAGTAAAATATGTAAAAGTTAGTTTTACCATGTTTTAAGTTGGCATCGTGATCTTGCTGTATTGCTTCTTTACGACAACAAAAGCCGTTTTTAGACATGAGCATGCATTTGTTAACAACAAAAAACTTACCTCTCCTTCTTCATAGTAGTAGGTTACTTGGATCTCTAAATGCACTTCTTCAGAAGGACTAGTTTTGAAATGTACCAATGTCAGTGAGTTTAGAAAATTTACAATTATCATTTCAGCCACTTTTTTTAGTTACTCTTGCCCACATAAACAAAACAGAGTGCTTAATTTATGAAAAGAAACATGATGTGAAATGGCAATTCTTAGGAAAAAGTTTAGAATGCAGATAAGCTGGAACAGCTTTATAGACTAATGACAAAGAATCTTGTGTTCTGTGACTTTCACCAAATGGTAACTTACTTTAACCAATGAAATAAATATCTGGTGTTGGCATTTTAAAAAAAGGGTCAATGCCGAAATCATTTCTCACAACAACTTGCCTTAATCCCCCCCCCCCCCCAGTAATTTGAAGGTTATCAAATGAATATATTTTAATATCAAGAACAAAGAAAATTGTCTGATGTTAATTACATTAACTTAGAATTTGGGAATGATCTGCTTTGGAAGGTATAATGATTCAAAGCTTACTAGAATCTTTCTAGAAATGTTTAATATAAGAAAAAAACATGTACAGCAAGCAAAAAGTGCCCAGTTATAAGAGAAATAGGAAAATTTAGGAGATTCAAAATGTATATAGATTAGACAGAAGAACTAAAAAAAACCCTGAAGGATGATTCGGTGGAAGGGAAGCAAGTTTTAAGCAAAAATGGGCTTACCCTAGGGGTAGGGAAACATCTTCCATTTAGTCTATTTGCCCTTTTGTCTGCTATTATTTCCATTTTCTGCTTTAGTCGAATTAGAAAAATATATATGTTACAAGAATGAAAACTTCCACAAGGTTACAATAATAAGTGCTGTAAAAGAAAGTGTGGAATTTAGGGTAATAGAGGATGCCTTGCATGTAAATCTGTTTTCAGGTTTAATCATTAATAATGAGGAGTTTATTGGCACTTCATTCATTCTTTGGGAGAAAGACAGAACCTAACTGTCTGCTGCACAGCTATTTTCTATGTTATCCTTTAAATCCTTCCAAGGACAGAGTAAATTGTCATCTGGCATGTATTTAAGACAGTTGAGATGTCCCAGGGTCATGTGATCATCTTTTGCAACCTTCCGACAAACAAAGTCAACAGGAAAGTCAGATTCACTTTATAACTGTTTACTAACTTAACAAACAGTAGTGATTCAGACAACAGCCGTGGCAAGAAAGGTTGTAAAATGGGGCAAAATTCACTTAACATTTGTCTTGCTTCACAACCAAAATTTTGGACTCAGTTATGGTTGTAAGTTGAGGTCTACCTGTACCTTCTTCAACTGGACCACTTTTGTTTGGAGTATATTTAATGTGCCTATGCATTATGTAATTCGAGTCACCTGGAGATGAGAAAAACCTAAAGGGCTCCAAGGCTTTCATTTCTGAATAGAAATAAATTTGGCCACAAAACATGGGGAGGGGGGGGGGAGAGAAGATTTTTTTTTTTTTTGCATCAATGCCAAAATGTATTTTTTAATCTGGATTATGCATAAAAATGCATTAAGGTATTATCCCTGAGAGGTAGTCCAGACAAGAAGCACAATAAGAAGTACTAGTTTATCATTATCCTAAGGTTAAATTAACAAACTCATGCAAAACAAAAAAATATTTCTCCTCTGTTTTCCTTGTACTCTCTAGAAAAAGAAGAAAGTCCCTTCTGAAAAGTCCATTCCTACTTTTGTAGGCTGAGATAGCTTTTACAGGCTGGTTATGGTTATTCCATCTGTGTCTCCCAAGGTCATCCCCATATGCTGTTACATAGGGATAGCGTGACAAATATTGAACCGTTAGTCTTTATAAATAGTTCAATTATGCGAATACACACTTTTTGGTTATGCTTGGATATAATTTAAGGTACAGTTTGGTGATCAGAGCATGAGCTATTCACATACCACACACACCCAGGATTTGTCCAAAAGAGAAATAAGAGTAATTTGTCTATTATTTTCAGGTAAATGTAGTTTCTCTAAATTTGAACATGAAGGCACAGTTCTGACAGTGATTTATGCCAGTGACCCAGGACCATGAACTACATTTTTGAAGCTGGTTTACTCAATAAGATTTAAGCTGTGGAACAAAGTATTCAGCTACTCAAGTTAAATTAATTTATTCTGTCTAAATTTAGGGTTTCATCTTCTTAACTTGATTAGAAAGTTCATTAGTATAAACCAGAAGTGAATGTTCACACTTTGCAAAATGATATCTAAGATTACAACACAGTGAAACACTTTTATTTATTTTATTTATTTGTGTCATTATTTTCACAAATAACTCAAGGCAGTGATCATATCCAACACATCCTCCTCCTCCTATTTTCACCACCCTATTTTCACTACCACACCTTCCTCCTATTTTCACTACCACAACAATTCTGTGAGGTAAGTTGGGCTGAGAAAATGTAATTGGCTAAGGCTGCCTGATGGCTATGGCAAGACTTGAACTCACAGTCTCCCACTTTCTGATCTGGTGCCTTAACCCTTAGACCAAACTGGCTGTCTTTTTACATCAAGCACTTTTACCTCAAATATTTTTTATCTTTAAAATAAACAGATTGTATTTACATTGCAGCCAAACTATTACAGATAAATATGAGAATGGCCTAATTTGGGCACAGTCAGCAGACCTTTTCCTTAAACAAATTGCAGAGGAATTTAAGAAAATTTCTGGATGTAATAGGATAGGGTTTGAAGGTCATTGCGCATGTTTACCATAGTGTAAAAGAGCACCAGAGTAAGTGCTCTTTTAGTGCTAAGTGGAATGTGCTTTCTTCCTAGTTCTCAGAAGGACTTACAGAGGCTTTGAGCCAGTGACTCCCTCAAAGGTCTCTTGGTGGGCATAGCCAACAAGGAAATCTTTGTGGTATTCCTGTTGACTCTCTGAAGAGTATAATACTGCCTACAATAGTGTTAGATTTATGTATATGAGAATATCATGTGATGTGGCAGTCAACAATTGATGAATTCAAGTGCATATTAGTCAGAGTCTAACATGATTGGAGGAATTGGTATAAAAAAGCTTGGCAGCTGGGTTTTGTTTTTGTTTTGTTTTTTGCTATCTAACAAGAAAGAAGGAAACTCAAACTCCAAATTCATTGCTACTTTCAAACTCATTGTTGCCATTCAAGCAAAACAGAAAAAAATAATATTCAAGAATTGTATTGCTGTAGATGAATGAATAGAGAAGTGTTACGCAAATGATTTCAGATTATATTTTCTTAAACTATTGGGTATTGCAAGAGAAAGATTAAGGTGCATGGCAAAAGCTTATAATAATCCTGAAGGAAAACAAAAGGGACTAAACATTTTCGGTAATGTTTCAAAGATGAATAATAATATTTTCCTGTTTGAAAAGTATACATATCAGATTTACTTTAATACTAGGACTTTGCTGAAAGGTGAAACTTGAATGGCAACATTCATTCTATCAGAAGGAAACATGAGATATGCATTTGAGTGAAAATAATATCTTTTGAATTATTTTTGTTGGTGAAGCATATTTAGTTTTTAATGAGACACTAATTCCAAATATATGCAGATGATTGAAAAGAATCATCTGCTTGCAATGAGGAAATTTTTCAGGAGTAAAATTAATGTGAACGAATCTCTCCATAGTATTTGATCAAAATAAGCTAAACATACACATTTGGCACAAGTGAAAAGTATAATTTTGCCGAGAAATTATACCTATTATCATAATTAATACATTTAATATGAGTTGAACACTGTCCAGTACAGTTATTTTAGTATCTTTAAGGCTTCCTGAGATAAGAGCAACCTGTAAGATATTGAGATAGGCAAACATTTAATTCCAGAATGGTCTGCTTTTTGGACAGATCTAACTTCTTGCTTCTCCACCACTGCTCCTGATCTTGGATTTGACAATTAAATGTCTTACTGCTGATTGAATGTACTGATTTTAGATAACTGACTGATTTTAAGAGGGCTAATTATAATGAGTCTATGTAATCAATTCTCAGAATAAAGCATCTGATTTGAATATTCTGCGGATTGTACAGTATATATGTCATAATCTAAATCAGGTCTACATTGAATTTTATCTTGCCCAAGTAATACATTCTCCACCCTTACCCCCACAGTATTCATTCTTGCAATGCCTGGCCTATTAAGTCTTATTTAGGAAATGAAATGTAATTCTCCTAGAATGCATAAGTTGATATACAGTTTGACATTTACACAACTAGCTATGCCTGAGGATTTAATACATACTGTATATATGACTGTTTAATGTACGGAAGCCAAAATGAGGCTTCTCTTGCTTTAAAATTCCTATTGATGCATATTCATTATTTAAAGCTTGCCCCTTGATTTTTTGGCTACATAGGTATTCAGGTCTATCCATTTTGTCTGAATACTGCTAATAAAATAGTAAAAAAAACTCTATACTGAGCCAAGTTGTAAAAATATTTTCAGCTTTATTATGAAGTTTAGGGCAAAAAAAAGAAAAAAGGTACAACTGGTTTAGTTATGCTTTAATTCTAGTTCTGTAGAAGTAAACTGCAGAAAAATATTTTCTGAGTGAATATAACTATAAATGTTATTTCTATAAGAAATTATTGGAATGTATTATTAACCAAACAGGTTTTAATGGTATTTTTAAAATTATGTAACCCTAACTCATGTTTGTCTCCTTGCAACACTTATTAATATATGATCTTAAAACAAAGATGCTTCATAAAGTCTTGTTACAGGCCATCTGTCTTGCTGTCTTCTGTAGGTACTCTATGCAGTAATTGATTTGTTATTAGATTCTGAGATATTAATAACAAAATTTAGTTGGACAAAAGCTTTATTAGGGTTTTTTCCTACCGTCAAAACTTACACAGTTTCAGAAAACAAAAAAAATTCATCAGAGGACAATAATAAAGCAGTATGCCATTGTCAGCTATATGAAGCAGACTATATTTTAAAAAAAACCAACCAATCCCACAGTAAGAGTATAGCTACAGTATACTTTAATTATATAGGCTGTAATAATAGAATCTTGCAAGTCATTTTCTGTTTTACCTTCCATTCCCCTTGTATCGTCATTGAGTCAGAAGGGGGCAATTTGAGACTAAAAAATATAATCTACAATTCTTAAATAGGACTGGGATAAACTCCTTTCTGGGATTTTGGAAAGCTAATGCCCTTTACTGGTAAGACCTGACTTCCCAACTGTGGGCTTGATGGAAGAAAACATTAGAAGATATTGGCCAACACTTTGGGAGGGCAACAATTTAGAGAACATGATTTACAATCAAATTAAGTTGAATGGACTGATTGTTTGAGAATGATTCATCTTACTAACATACTTTGCCCCATAATGTATCTCCAGACACTATACATTTCAGTGATCTAACTTTTGGTGAACTACATAAAGTTGGTGATAGAGAAAAAGCTAAGTGATTTTTTAAAAAGTTTTTAATCATATGCTAGAAATAACGCAGCATATAAACTGAAGTAATAACTAAATATTATATAACATGATTATCTTTCAAATATGAATTAGAATAAACAGAGTGAAATGAAGTCTTAGAAACATTTAAATCATCAGATTCTGCGGTTCTTGTAATCAAGTTATCAGCATGTGGCTCATGTCCAGCTCTTTGCCATGTAGTTTTAAGTATGTATAACCCAAAAATATTTTGGAAGTGTGTTCTGGCTCTGTTTTGGCCTGCCCTAATTTCAAAATTGTTTTTATACTGATATTCCCTTTTTAATGAAAAGAGTAATTGACATTTTGATTTATTCCTTTCATTTCATGTTTGGCCCATACTGAAAAAAAGAGACCTATTGTTTAATAACAAAATGTAACAATTTCTGTTGTAGAATTTGAAATAAATGCACCTTTTAATTTTAATCTTCTATCGATATGGTGCTATGCTGAAATTCTGCAAAGTGACTGAACACAAAACAGATTATATTTCAATGGCTGTCTTCCAATATCCTCTGACAAAGGGATGAAAATAGTAGATGGCATGCTGTCCTTTAGTAGAGTACAAACTTCTAACAACATATCAAATATACAAGGGGTATGGTTTGGAAATAAACTAGTAGTCACAGTAATCTAGCCCAATTAGAGCAGTTTTTTAATCTGAAGCATAAATGCTTCATTTATAGCGAATGACTATTGAGATTTAATGTAAGAAAAGTTGATAGGTAATAGATGTAATAGTAATGTTAGGTAGCATCTGATTTGTTTTATGAAATACGCATCCCATGCTTTTTCAGCTTGCCAGTTTGATAAGTATGTTGAAAAAGTAATTGTAGCAGAATTGCCATAAATGAATTAGGCAGGAACCAAACTGCATATACCTACTGGATGAATCAGAGTAAGTGACATATGGCATTCTAGCCAGTGATAAAAAAATGTTCATCATCCTTAGGAAGCATGAAAGCTGGGGATTGTAATTTAATAGCTTCTCTAGTGCTAAAACATTGCTTATCTCTGGTTTTAGGATAAAGAAGCAAGACCAATCTCCCCCCCCCAAAAAAAAAAAATCACAAAAATATTACTACCCAACCACCAAAATTATTCTGATGTGTTTACTTGATTGGTTGCTTTTCAAGGAGAGAGGGGATGCAAACTTTACTTCAAATTTGAACTTTCTAAGGCCTTCTACCAACAACTCACCATGAATGTCTGTCTTTGTTATGATTGCATCACTTCCAATTTTAGTTAAGATCAGAATGCTAATAATATTGTCTTCATGCTTTCCAGTAGAGCTGCCTATTTCTAAAATAAAATACGTCATAAATACAAGGATTAACATTTTATAAAGTATGCCTTGGTCCTCTGAATGTTTGCAATTAGTTTAATAGTTTATTTCTTTTTGTAGCAGACAACAGATGTGTCGTATCAAATGCAGCAACATGTACTGCCTGTCTTGCAGTGGGTCCTGAATGTGGTTGGTGTGTTCAAGAGGTAAACAGTTTCTTTGTATTAGTCAGCTGTTATTTATTTGTTTACCTTTCCTACAGTATGATTTTGTAACACTTCAATTTCGTCAGAATGGTGCTTGGGAAATTCCTGTGATTTCTCAGCAAATTCCAGTTACCAGGAGTCAGCACTGATTTGAAGGCACATATATATATATATATACACAAAAATACATAAAACTGGCTTGAACATTGACTTGAGGGCATATACAAATGAAAGCCACAGTAGGCTAAAACTTTTTTCCATGTTTGGTCATTCATTCTCTTTTTTTAACAGCCTCACTCCATTACAGTGAAATGGACAGCAAGAAAATTTAATAAGTAAATAAATAAAAATATCTAAATATCTTCTCTGCTGCTTCATTTAATAAAGCTCTTCATTAAAATAAGGAGCTATCTTGTCAATAGACAGGTAAAGGCCACTAAGATGCATTCTTATTCAAGGTTTTAGTTGCCTCTATATTCCAACAAGTAACCGAGCCTTTGGCAGAAGAACATGTAGAAATAAGCTTCTTAATGTTCTATTAATTAACAAATTAACAAATCTGAAATAATAATGTTTAGTGCTTTCTCCAAAAGAAAAGATACATAATTTTTATCTCTTTAATGAACAATTCTATAAAATTCATCTTCTCTCCTATGGGCACATGAATGGGTTTCTGATTTGCCAGGCTCAGGTAGCTCTAAATCTGAATGACAAACTTGGCGCCAGAGGGCCGGATCCAGCCTGCAGGGTGCTTAGATGGAAACAGTGAAGGACTGGCCCACAATGCTTCTGCCAGAAAAAACAGCTTGTGTGTGGCCCTCTCAAGCTCCGTTTTTGGTTGCAGAAGGCCATAGAAATCAAAAACAGAGCTTGGAAGCCCATTTTTGCTGACAAAACGCATGGGCTGTCATAGGTTTCCCCGACATGAGTGACTTCAAGCTGGCCATGCCCACCCCAGCCCCCCAAAATCAAACACAACCCTAATGTGGTCCTCAATAAAATTGAGTTTGACACTCCTTCTCTAAATGATCCTTTAGATAAAATTTAAACTTCTATTACAGGCATTAAAGACGAATACCAGCATTTGTATTTGGTCTTAAAGTTATGTATTTACCTTTATTACTGATACTGATGTCTTATAAATTAGCCTAAATATGTGCTTTATTCCCACTCATCCAATTTTGTTGCAATGTGCAGCACCATCTCACCTGTCTTCAAATACAATGGTATTATAAATGGTTTGGTTATGTTGGGTTTATTGTTGATTTGGGATAACAACCTTTTGTTTATATGATATTGTACATTCTGGAAATGAAAGTTCTTTAACTTCTTATACTTTTAATAATGTATTTTGCTTTTCCCTCCATTCAAACAGGATTTCATGGCTGGAACAAAGCTGAAAGAAAGATGTGACATAGTTTTACATTTAATCCAAAGAGGCTGCAAGCCAGATTTCATAGAAAATCCTAAAGTTGATGTAACATTGCCCAGCAATGAGGCTAATGTTCAAGTTATACCAGGAGAAGCTTCAGTGCACCTACGTCCAGGTTTGGATATCAGAAATATTGTTTTAATACAAAAACTACATTTGCCTTTGGCTCAATCTAGGAAACTGAAGATAAAGGACCTTGGATAAAGATTCTAACATGTTTTTTCCAAAATCAAAAATAGATTCTGAAGATTCATTCAGTTTTGAGAAAACAAATGAAAGGATCTGAATTTATTAAAAAACTACAACTGCATAATCTTTTGATATACTAATTCAGTTAGCTTGTTCTAAAATTATTTACAATAATTGGTTCCAACAATTTTTAATGTCCTTGCAGTCTTCTTAAATAGCTAATGAGCCTAGCTGCTGCGATTATCCATTGTCTTAATTTCTACTAACCGTTCATCAAAATTAGATAATTAAAGTGAATCACTCTATATTTAGTTACTCGTCTCTACATCCAAATTCTGTAAATGACACTTTGTTCACATTGCCTATATTTCTTAAGTAGATTTTGTTTTCTTAAATTGAAGACAGGGATATTCTTCCAGGTGTGAAACATGGCTTTGACTCCAACATGCATCTTCCCTTCCTATGCATGGATGCCTGTGCGTGCGTGTGTGCAAGTACACACACACACACACACACACATAAACACATACAAAGTGGAGATCAACCAGTAAACATTATACTTCATTTCTGCTTCACAATGCCTGTCATTCATTCAATGCTGGCTGCAAGCTAGCCTTGATGTATTGCCAGGAGCAAAATATTCCAGCTGCTCTACAAACTTGAAAACCCCACCCCTCCCAGGCTTTCATCCCCCCTCATTGGTTGGAACCTGCATTTTTCCTATGCCTTGCTTTTTTACTGGGATCACTAACAAGCTCACCATGCTCCCAATTTCCAATTTCGTTTCACACTCACTTGATAGAAAGCTCTAAAAAGGATCTGCGTTCTGCAGATGGTGAGGACAAATTGAAAGCAAAGTAGTCTGGATTTTCAGTGCATTGGGAACAGCTTGCAAATTCAATAGTTATGGCATAGCAAAGTTTCCTGTTATATGTACATATTTAGATATGATTTAAGCATTTCAATAGATTCTTGTTTTCTCTTAAGCATCTAGGTCAATGGTCCCCAACCTTTGCTGCTTGGTAGCCTGGCTGGGAGGGGAACTGGGCTGCAACAGCGGTGGGCCTGTGCATGCATGTGCACAGCTCTAATACATTCACATGCGCACGCATCTCAACTTGTGTACATTGAACTGTGCATGCATGTGCATGCATGCCAGCCTGCTGCTTATGCAAGTCAAGCTCGCCACTCACATGGTTCCAGGTGGGGGTTGGGGACCCCTTATCTAGGTGATTTATTGATGCCTTCCAAATGATCGTTTGATGGGTAGTTTATTAGTTTGAGACTGAGTAAATTCTGCACTGTATTTGAACTAGGAAGGATTGTCATAAAAGGCAATCAATTATCAACCACTTGAATGAGGTAGTGAGAAGAATAAAGTTGAATGAGAATCTTAAGGGGTCAACCAATAAGGTTACACGTTGTAGTGCATGTTGCAGCTATTGATGTATACAAGAATATTGGAAGCACATTGAAGGCAATATATCTTCAGAATTGAATACAGACTTGTTTGTTGGAAATATCCTGCTCTTGTTCAAGTTAAGAGTATGTGATATAAGCTTGTTTTAATGCAAAATGGGTGCTAAGGTATGTTAATACAGACAAGAATAGAAAGCATTGATTACTCAGAATGTTCTTCATTTGGAAATTTAGACATTTAATTTGATGGTTAAAATTAAGGAAAACAAAAAGTCCATTCTGACAAGCTAATTCAGTATGTGGGAGTTATCTAGAAGTTTGAGAGTTGGTGAACTTAGTTTGTAAAAACATATGGTTAACTTGAATTCTGCTTTGTTCAGAAATCTAGCTCCAAAAATCTAGATGTATGAACTAGATACATATAAATAATTTTCTTTGAGCTACTTTTTAACTGTAGCAGAATTAACTTGCCAAATATATACCTCGTACCTAACCCTTTGTAAGTGAAGGGGAACTTCAGACTGTTATTCATCTGCCTAAAGTTTCCTTACCCAAATATTATTGTTTTCAACATCAATACAATTCATCATTGGTCTGGTGCATTGTACCAATACTTCTCATTCTTCTTGGTAAATTAACTTGCTTACAATAATATTTTTTAAGTTGATGATTCCAGCTGAAAAGCCAATTTCTAGTTTTGCCTATGATCAAAGAAAGTATAATATAATCAATTTACAAGCCTAACATGAAAAATTTTGTGTTTCATAACTGTAGTATTTCAGTGGGTATCACCTTGCAAGATTAGCGTTGACTCATGTGGAATTGACCATTGTATAAATCTAATAAATACATAAAATGGCATTGTGCATTGCATTGGATGCATGCAGAGCCACTTTTCCATATCTGCACTGATTTTAGTGACAGCTTTCATTCATCAGTACTAGAGAAAGTTCCCATCCTAGCATTTAGATAGCTCACTTAATACAGCCACCTGGCATTATCATAACAATTATGTTATTTGCATGTTGCAAGCAATGTAGATTTTCTGGCTATTTCAACATACATAGAATTAAGGCAAATACCAGTACCTTTTTTTGCAGTATAGAGAAAGCATAGAAGAAACAAATGTTGCCCAACTAACACTGATTGCAGATACCTCTATTAACGATCCGTTCTTTTAGAATCTTCTACTTCAGGGGTCTACTTCAGGGGTCCCCAACCCTGGTCTATGGACTGGCAACAGTCCATGGCATGCCATAAACTGGACTGCACAAACAAGCAAAGCCTCTTCCACAGGATGCAGGCAGCACACGAAACCATGCCCCCTCACCAGTTCCTGGTGCCCAAAAGGTTGGGGGCCACTGCTACTTCACACAAAATAATATGCAATATTCTAGAGTAGACTGCCAATCAACTGTGAACTTTGCCCAGGCATGGAAATTTTAAGATGTATCTGTGTGATCAGTTAGCATTGTGAAATTTCAACCAACTTAATATTTGTACAGTACTATCAGTAAGGAAGAACTACCTAATTGCTCCCTATTGAGAAAAAAATTATAGGTAGTCCTCATAACCATTCATTTAATGACCGTTCAAAGTTACAACAGCATTAAAAAAAGTGACATGACCCAGTTTCACACTTGCAACTGTTGCAGCATCACCATAGTCACATGATCAAAATTCGGGCATTTAAAGTCTACCTGTAGATGACTTACAAAGAGGTTTAAGTTGATTTCAGCCAATAAGAATGATCTTATAAATTTAGATTATTTTTCAGGGCAACTTGGCCAATCTTTTCATTATCCTATTCCATTCTATCCCCTTATAATAGATGTCTGTGTGCCTGAAAGTAAAAGAATGTGGTAGTCTGAGCCAGCTGACATTTCAGGGGAGAAAAAATCTCCAGTCTGTTGAAAATCAGCTTTTTAAAGTTCTAGCATATTTCACATTTTATCCTCTTTCAAGGAAATTGGCATAAAATAGATGAGTTTATCCCAATGTCCCTGGCCCTGTAGCAACCCTGCTAAAAATGGTAGGAGTTGCCTAAAGACACATAGTTTGTCTGATTATATAAACCAATATAATTTTCTTATTATCATTAGCAAAACACAGGAAATTACAGTTGTGGCAGAAGTAATGTTTCATTCAATTAGTGTTATGAGGTAGATTATTACTAATTCTGCTGTAAGAAATGAGTTTGCATAAATTCGTAGGGGAAGTGCTCAGGAGAAAAATATTTTGAAATCTTATATAATATAATAAATCTTATATTATATAATAAAGCTTTTTATTACTTTCCACCAAAGGAGCAGAAACAATAATAAGTGAGATTATACGGTATGTCTTAGAATTTTTTTTAATTACTTTTAAGTACAGTGTTATGCTATTCTCCCAGACCTTTCATTATCCAAACTAGGTAACATCATCAGTGCAAGTATAAGAAACAGGACTTCGTTTATTTATTATTTATTTATATTCTACCATCTCTCTGTTGAGTGACTCTTTAAAACAACAGATCCCCTATCTATTATGGACTGTCCAAGTGGGCAACTGCCATTGAAATAATAGCTTTTATTCCAATTATGAGAATGCCACATGCAGTAGACCAAGCAAAAAAAATAACAGTGAATCTAAATAGACAGAGAACCAGCATAAAATTTAATATAAAATGTGTTTCATCCAGTAAATCTTGTTTATTTTTTAAATAATCAAACTGAAATCTATCATAAAACTTTTTATTTCTTAGTATAATCTTTTTTTGCTTTTTTAGTGCTTTGATTTCCTTAAGAACTGTTCTCTGTGCATTTGTAGCCTTTGTTCACTAGGTTGGCCAAGTCGTTTCTTTCTAGAAGAAAGATATGCAAACGTTTTTATTTGGACCATGGCCCTAATGAATCTGCAAGTTTTATCTTTCCAAATGCAATTTAATATATATCAATTTAATCACCTTTGTTGGGAGAAGCACCCACTGTAAGGTAAATTATTTGAGGAGGGAAAAGACATTTATTTTCACATTTTAGAAAGTCACTAGATGATATTCCATTCACAAATAATTGAACAAAGGGAATAGGATTGGAGCATTTGCTTCTTTCGGAGCTCCAGTTAATTCTTTTTTTCAAGTATTAGCTAGAGTGATTTCAGCTACATCATGCTATTTTCACCTGAATGCATAATTTGCTTTCACTATCAGAAGGAGGAGCACTTGACTCAGTTTATAAGAAGCTAGCATGGAAGGGATCACATTGTCATTGGTAGCTGCTTTGCTCAGAAGATCAGTGTTTGTGCTTTTGAGAATTTTTTAGTCTGTAGAGTTGAACCATGGGATGCTGCCATGGGCTCTCTGAGATTAATTATCCTGCAAGAAAAAAATACAGGATATCGTTTCTCAAATTCAGTAGAAAGTGTGGAATTTCTAGCTTTGTAATAACATGCAATTTATATTTGTATATAGAAACATTTTACTGTGATTTTGTGGCTCACTGTTGTTTACTTTGTTTATTTCTTTTCTTATCTACGGTCCAAAACAGTCACATTTAAAATACCATATACCATTAATATATACATATGTAATAATATACACATGTGTAAGGGGAAGCACAGTGGTTCAGTGGTTAAGATGCTAGGTTTGTCAGCTGAAAGCTGGCAGCCTGGTTTGAGACCTGAGCACCACATAAAGGGGTGAGCTCCCATCCTCACTCCAGCTCCGCCAACCTAGCAATTCAAAAGCATGCAAATGCAAGCAAATAACTAAATACCACTTTGGTGGAAGATAACAACACTCCATGTTGTCATGCTGGTCACATGATTATGTAAATGTCTTCAGACAGCACTTGCTCAATGACTCTGAAACAGAGATGAACATCACCCCCCAGAGTCAGCAATGATTAACGCAGTAAAATCCACAGGGACTTGTTTTCCTTTTTATAAGATGAGGAAATCTTATAAATAATTTATTGAAGGCACCAACAAATTTCTATAAGATGATGTTATAATGACATTTGATACTGCTTTCAAAACATTTGAGTATAGTCAATAGTCAGTAGTTTAGTAGAGTCTTTAAGATTTAAGACCTGGTTTATTTGTTCTAATCATCAATGAGAGTGCAATATAAGAGTATATTTGAAATAGACTCAACCTCTATATTTGAGCAAATAGATTTTCAGTCTTCATATGGAAGTTTGGCATATCATCCATCTGTCACTCTAGTAGAGAAAGTACTAGAGAAGATCCTTCTGTGCAGGACTTAGAAAATCTTATAGAAGTAGTTGAGTGTCCAAGGAAAGAAGCAGTTCACCTGTATAACCAATGGGGTAAGTTTTGTTCTCTCTATCTGAATGTCTAAATACCATTCCCCCTGCTTAAATTCTGCCAAGTTTTTTTCTATGCCTAAAGCAAATAGGACTAGTACTATTAGGGCATTGCATTCACTCAGGATTGAAAAGTTTTTGTAAATGCATGTAGTCCTCGACTTACAACCACAGTTGAGGCCAAATTTTCTGTTGCAAGTGAGACATTCATTAAGTGAATTTTGCCCCATTTAATGACATTTGGTTAAGTCATATACTGCAGTTGTTAAGTTAGTGTCACTGTTGTTAAGTGAATCTGTCTTCCCCATTGACTTTGTCAAAATGTCACAAAAGATGATCACATGACTCCAGGATACTGCAATTGTCATAAATACGAGTAAGTTGCAGAGTTTGAATTTTGATCATGACCATGGGGATGCTGCAGTGTCATAAGTGTGAAAAATGGTCATGTTACTTTTTCAGTGGCTTTCTAACATTGAACAGTCACTGTGATTACCTGAACATATCTGAGATCCAAAGTATTGCTATCCTTTGTGATACATACTATGTAATTATATATTTTTTCAACCAAGCTGCCAACTTGTAAGTAAGATAATGAGAAAAGCATAAAAAATGGAATGGCTTGAAAAGTAAGTGTGTGTGTGTGTGTGTGTGTTTATGTGTGACAGTTTTAAAAGCTAAACTAAATTAAACTAGTAAAATTGTAAAAATATTCTGTGTAGGATTTGATTTTAAGGTAATGTGAATGGTCTGTACTGAGTGTAGTTCTGCTCTTTTTGCATTATTAGGCTCTGAAACAAGTTTTTTGCTGAAAGTCAGCCCACTGGAAAAGTATCCTGTTGATCTTTATTATTTGGTTGATGTATCTGCATCTATGCACAGACATATAGAACGATTAAACTCTGTTGGATTTGAATTATCTCAGAAGATGGAAAATATCTCCATTGATTTGCAACTTGGATTTGGATCCTACGTAGATAAAACAGTGTCACCGTATATTAGTATTCATCCAAAAAGAATCCATAATCAGTGCAGGTAAGTATTGTTAAAAATAGATATACATAACTCACGGAAACATTCATGGGTACACATTTATAAATTCAGTATCTAATTCTCTTTTGGAAAAATAGAAAAACAAATAAGTAAATTTGCATTTGCTTTATCTGCTATAAGTTTAGGTAAATATGTATTGTCACACTATAATATGGAGCTTTATATACCTGAATACTCCAGAATTATGGATAAGGCCTAATTTGTGGGGTGCCTCAGGGGTTGGTGCTCTCTTCCCTGCTGTTTAATATCTATATGAAGCCGCTGGGGGAGATCATCCGTGGTCTTGGGGTGAGTTTTCACCAGTACGCTGATGATACGCAGCTGTACATCTCCACCCCAAGCCA
>JAEANM010008770.1:0-16789 GCA_017656035.1 Myanophis thanlyinensis
CCTGGCCTGACACCTTGGGGTATTTTAAATTTGGATAAACTTTTTAGAATTTATTAATTTTAATAGTATTTTAAAAGAGCATTGATTTTATATTGGTTTTTTTAAATTTTGTTATGTATCTTGTTTTATCTGCTGTGAACTGCCCCGAGTCCTTGGGGAGATGAGGCAGTATATAAATATGATAAATAATAATAATAAAATACCTTATACATATTTTGATTCCCAGTATAAGACAAGGGTGTCAAACTCAAGGCCTGGGGGACAGATCTGATCCACAGGGTGCTCAGAGCTGGCCCACGAAGTCACCCTGGAAAGCAGTGAAGGACCAGACTGTGGTGCCTCTGCCAGCAAAAATGGAGCCCGGAGGGAGGGAATATGCAGCCCACCCAAGCTCCATTTTCACTGGCAGAAGGCTGCAGGAAGCCATCATAGCTGAAAACAGGAGTCCATTTTTGCTGGCAGAGTGCTTGGGCCACCACAGGTTCTCCCAACATGAGCCTCGCCCACCCTGGCCATGCCCACCCCGGCCCCAGAGATCAAACACCACCCTGATATGGCCCTCAATAAAATCAAGTTTGACACCCTGCTCTAGGAGTAGGAGTCCACATATCTAGAAAGCATTCAGGCTTCATAAGGCTACTCTAAATGATGCCTACCAGTAAATAATTAATCTGATACTTAGTAACCAGGATGGTTTCATGGAGGAAAATATCCCTAGGAACCAGTGATTTATTTGATAAATCAGAACTTTATTGCTCTTCTTTTTATAGCACAGAGTAGAACATGCTAGGTGTTCAAGAATAAGTCCTTTCTTCACATTCATCTTCGAAGTTAACTTTTAAACTAATATCCTAATCCAGGTAACAGCAGGGGTGTTTTGCTTTATCCCATCTGTTTCAGACTCTGTCTATCATTTTCTCTCTGCTGATCAATAGGGGTCATGCTAATGCTTACAATGCAGTGAAGCTTAACTAAAAGACAAAAGTCCTTTGCATACTGGCATTATCCACTGCATATTTGTATGACCATATGTTATTTTTCCCTTCTAATCTAATACTTCCTTCTCTCATTTGCCCAAGTTGAAGATTCTGTGCAAAGTTCCTTTTTTTAAACTCCGCTTTGTCTCAAATTACATTCTCATGCAATAACTTCAGTAAAGATGTGAGTACATAAGACTTTAAAATTGTTTCAGTGTATTTTCCACCCCAAAGCTAATTCTTATTATGTGCACAACAACCTCTAATTTCTCTCTCTCTTTTTTTCTTCCATTCAGCCATGTCCAATTCCCTGCAGGTTAGTTGGCAGGGTTTTTCAGAAGCTGTTTGCCATTGCCTCGTTCTTAGGGCTGAGATAGCCTGAGAAAGCCATGTATGTAGCTGGCTTTTGTGACTAAGGTAGGACTAGAATTTACAGATTCCTAGGTTCTAGAGTCTGATGTCTTAACTACGACATCAAACTGACTTTATTTCTCCTATATAAAACTTCATTTGTTATAACCAGTCTACTACTTCGTCAAAATATAGGTATCAATCCTTTTTCTGTTTGGTATCTCCTACCTATCATGCAGCTGAGCTTTTGAATATTTTATCTATTGTGCTGCTTTTTGTAAAAAATTGTATGTTAAATATTTTTTTAATCCACGTTTCCCCCAGTATATAGATGTGTTAATTTTCCTAATGCATTTTTTTAAAATGCACATTTTAAAATAAAACATATGCAATGTAAAATTCTGACAAACCTTAAGTATCAAAGGATAAGTGAATAAATACAAAGCCAAGTGCAGGCCAAAATCCTCTGTGTTTGATATGCTGTACTGATGGCTGTATGCAAAGAACTCTCTTTTAGCTTAATCCGTTTCATTAAAAAAGAAGGAAAAGAAAGACACACACAAAACAATAGTTGCAAGTTAATATGGTTCTTGAGGTTAGCATTTATGCAGAGATCTTTATGAAAATCTAATTTGTTTCTTACATTTCTAGGTAATGAGATATTTATGTATATCTCTTATCACCCCACCTGATATTTCCCCAGCCAAATGGTTGATTGCAACCATTAATAGAGGACCAGTTAGTATAGTAGCAGCTAACACTTCATAATCCTGAGTGATTTATCTAGAGAGTTTTGCTGGTTGTGCTCCATTAATCTAGAAACAGAAGATCTGTTCAGCTTGTGCAATGGAATATTATAGCCATCAAAATACCCAAGGCAGGGTTATTAAATGAAATATACATTTGTGGTGTCAGCTTTACTTGGTTTTTACATGCTCTAGACTATTTGCTTCTAATGGAAAAAAAAGCTACTTATTTCTAGTGCATTTAAGCATGTCAGTGCAACTAAAGATATAATTGCTGACAAACAATCTTAACCAATTTACTGAGCTTTGAGGTAAGATGCAAATGCTAATCATTCAAAGCTTGGTTAGAAAAACCTTCCTTTCAAGCATTCCAGCATCCCCTTTTTAGAATGGAAATGAAGCAGGGAAGAGAGGGTCAGGGTGGGAAATATAAATTAGAGGATTGGAATTTCACTAGAAACGATTGTTATATTTAAGAATCTAAAAACATATGCATGGACGAAAAAGAGCACAAGAATAATCCTTTGCAACATAATTGATGGTATATGAAAACAGTGAAAAAGAGAAATTTACAGACGTTGAGAGGCTGCTGAAAACATTCATTTTATGTGTAACAGGAGTTGTCTTACAAGAAGTTAGACCCCTGATTCATCTCACTTAGCAGCTGCATTAGCTAGCAGTGAGTCTTCGAGGCAGCATTTTTTTCAATCAGGACAGCTTGAAGATGGGTGGACTTCAACTCCCAGAATCCCCCAGCTAGCATTCAAGTTGCCAAGGGTGAGAAATGCTGCTCTAAGAAGATGCCAGGGACTGGAACTTGCCTGTTACATTTAAATTGTGCATACTCACCCAATGAGTATCCTTGCCATTTTCCTTCTTCCATTGTCTGTTGTCAGCATAGACAAATCTCCTAATAATGATTAGAAGAAAGTAGGAGACATAAAACCAATGTGCTATCCTTAGGAAAACCACTGAATCCAAGAACATCAGTAGCACGAAACATGGTTATGTGGTATTCAGATGGTTCCACTAAACTGGTGAATGGCTGTCTTATTGTTTTACTGATTACAAGTAGATTCATTCTAGAAATGAAGATCAACAGTTTACATATTATTTGAAATTATTCTGAATAATCTTATAAAATGTTCATTTTTTAATCTTTTCCCTTTGTGAGGGATTATTTATGCCCTAAATGTTTTTTTCTTCATC
The DNA here is from genome assembly GCA_017656035.1 of Myanophis thanlyinensis. Classification (NCBI taxonomy): domain Eukaryota; kingdom Metazoa; phylum Chordata; class Lepidosauria; order Squamata; family Homalopsidae; genus Myanophis; species Myanophis thanlyinensis. The sequence continues at coordinate 3,284 of JAEANM010008770.1, forward strand.
CCACTTTTCATCCGATTTATCACTTGATTGAACTATTGCCTAATCTGGAGAGCATGAGCTACCCAGAAGGAACACAATGTCCATCAATATGTTATTGAGGATCTGTGGAAGCTACAAATATACATTTAAATACATATTCATTTATTTCATAAAACATAAATCTCAAAATTTTCAATATCTTAATATTAAATATTAATGTTTCTCATATTTTCAACTACCTCAAAGTAATTTTGTGTTTGAGAAAAGTATGTAGGAAGAAGTGTACACCTGAAAAAGCTGACTGGAAAAAAAGATACACTCTTAACCTGCTGTATGCTTTTAAAGTTTTTTTTTTTTAATGCCCTGGCTTTTAAAATCTAATGTAAAGTTCAGAATTGTGATGCTGTTTTGTTTCAATTTTTTTAATTAAATAGAAAGAAAAGGAAAAGCATATATAAATTTATGAAGAAAGAAAAAAGATGAATATGTGTATATGTTTATATATCTACATCTGTGAAAATTTTACATAACCATTTCAATATATTATAGCCCTTTTACAATATAATCATGTAGCTTCATCTGCATTGAAGCGATCCATTTTTAACTTGCTAATAACTTTAACTCTGAAACAATTAGTAGTCACAGCTGTATATTTAACTTTCCAATGTCGAAGAATAAATCTTTTCAGGATAAGTATGGCACAGAGAATCTACTTTCTTTGTCCAAATGCCAATTTCCATTTCATAGAGATACCACGCAAAAGAACATGAACATCTGAAAATATTAAATCACAGTTGAGTTAATATATGTAATAACTAGCTCTTGACAAGGAACAATTATAGGACATTGAACAAATTCATGTTTAAATGAAGCATTGATCTCATTAAAACTTCAGCAGCATGACAATTTATTCAAGCTTTTTTTTATATACAGTAAATGAAATGAAATGCAATAAATGCAAAATGCCCTTTGTTGTTGAATAAGATATAATTTAAGGTCTATTGACACTTTGGGTATTAATTTTGTCTAGACTACTCTCATGCCCTACTATCAATCACAATCACGGACGTCGCATAAGCATTTCACTGTATATCATACCATGTATGATTGTGTATGTAACCAATAAAAATTTGAATTTGATAATCTTAGCATTCATCTCATCACCTAGGCAAAACAGGAACCTTAAATTTTTATTTCATTCAACCATTAAAGTTTAGTAGTAGTAGATTAAGTGTTTCTGAAGCTGAAAATTACATAAATAAAAATTAAGATGTCAATAGATGTTGCAACTGTAAGTCTTGCTACTGAGCTACATTAGCAAATATTTATCCTTTGGAGGAAAGAGTGATGATTATTTTTTTACAAATTAATTCAAAGTATATATATCACAGCTTCCATCCCAATTTTCCAAAAATGAAAAAAAAAAACACCTCAAGATCTATATATACATTTCATTATGTAACATCAAGCTGGTGTTGACTTAACACTCACAGCACATCCATCATTTCTGTAATTTAGTCCATTCATTTTCTTGGTCGTCTCTACTTTTCCCACAATCATAGATGAAAGCAAGGTTTTCACAGAATGTTTCCAAAATATGATAAAGTGAGCATGGTCATTTGTGCTTACAAATGAGAACTCTGAAGTTATTCATTTATGATTCATTTGTTTTCTTGACCGTTCACCCCAGCAGCGTTCTCTAACACTAAAGTTCAGAAACATCAATATTCTGATAGAACTTAGATTGAGACTTCCTGAGTTGTGTATGGATTTTTCATGCAGTCATTGAGATATACTGGGATTTTTATAAGGACACTCCACAGCTGGAGAGACCTTCCAATAATCAATTAAGCAGATATTGATTTCTTTTTTATTATTTGGCTTTTTCAATTAGCTACAGCATCTCTTGTTCCTCAGCCTTTACTTAAGCCAGCATGAAGATCTGGCATCTCTTTTTCCAAATAGGATTGCAATTTGCATTTGATGATTTTAAGCATTATTTTGCTAGAAAGTAAAATTAAGAATCGTATATGATAGTTTAAATAGTTTGTTAAGTGTTGTAATTTGCTAATGATATGTAGATATTGATACCTTTCAAATTGCTGACTCCTGTGTCATTTTCCAAGTTAGCTGATATAGTTTGGTTAGAATTTTCTTCTATTACTTGCCATATTTATGTAGATAATAGGATTGTTACTCTATTGTAAACCTGAGGAAATTTTGGTTTGAAGAATGGCAAGCCAACTATTTAAAATAAGTATTTTTCCTTCCTTATCTACAAAAGAAGAAATGATATTTCATATCTGTCATAATATTATCATCACTATTCAAAATCATTTCCTTCCCTCCCTTTACCTCTCCTCTCCTTCAAACTTTTTAAATACAAAAGTCATTCAGATCAAAATGGAGCTAGGATATTAAGCTTACAAAAGCTTTGCTATTTTTATTCCTTTGTAACTTGCTTCAGGAATTACTCCTTCAGCTAATGATCTCATCTGAAAATAATGCTCTCTAGAATCTGTATAATGGTGGCATCATTTTTATGCTATTATAACTCTATATGTCCATAATTAAATGGAGAATGTATGAATCAGTGGCTTAGCTTTTCTTTTTTCTTAGTGACCTATGAGGATTTTTCTGGAAAAATCATTTTTTGTTGCTGCTGTGATTATAGTTGTATATATATTCCTCTAGAAATATCTCCTCTTGTAATGTCAAGTACATTCTTTTGAAAAATGGCTAATCTGAACAGTGAATTTTAGAGGTAACATCCATTTTTAAAAGTATAAGATAAACTCAAGGAATGAACAAAAGAAAAGAGAAAAGGAATGGGGTGAAGGAACAGAGGCCAAAATGAAGACATTTGTTTCATGGCAACATGAAGGGGAAACAATGTTGTTTGTTATATTGGGTATTTGTAGACATGAAAACCAGCTATAGTTCAAATGATGGGCCATCAAAATTAATTTAGCTTTTCAAATATAATATGAGAGAAATGCCGTGACACATTAGCCAAGATAATGTTTTGATGAAATCTGTTTTCTGATTCCTTAAAACTTTTCTTCCTTTGCCAGATAGATTCGACTTCTTATATCCTCATGTTCCTTATATTTTAGAATTTCTTTCAAATTTTCTTTTGTTGGTACTTTGCCTTATCTTTTATTATCATACATCTGTGATGTTCCCTCTTCCTTTTCTATTAAGTATTTTCCCATCATTTCCTTCACTTTCTGAGGTTTTTTTCAGGCATTAACTGAGATAATGACACAGAGAAGTTGAAAAACTTAAATTACTATATACTGAAATACAGGAAATGCAGACATTCCCCCCCAAACTTTGCAGCTAAGGGAAGTGCAAGTAGTCCCTACCATTTGGAATGGATTTCCCTCCATTTCCTGTTCTTTGGGGAGTAAAGCAAGATGTTTCTTATTCTCAGGTAGATACTATATATCTGGTACTATCAAATATATTGACAATTAAGCATAGACTCCTGTGAGTCTATACATTCATCACAGGTTATCCTGTCTTTTGAATTTTTTTTGCTTGCATCTGGTTTAAAACTAGTAGCTAGGATAATTAGATAAGAGTGGGGCTTTGGTTTACACTGGGAACTTTTTCATATTACCTGGCAGTCTGCCAATCAACTGACTGGCAAACAGAGAGTTTGATTGTTTGTGAGAGAACTCATTTCCCAGTTGTGATAGTTATTAATTTGATGATTGGTAAACTGCTGGGAATACCGTAGCTATGAGGAAGTGAAGTTTCTAGTGCAACAATATATATTTTGTAACAATTTGCCAATCAGTATTATGATGCTCCCTGTAGGGAAGATTTTATCTGTGTGCATGCAAATATATTTGCTGCACCTGCCTGAAGAAGACTGATTTTGGAAGCTATGCTGGGCCAGGCTTAATTAGTACTTGGATGGGTGACTAACGTAGAATTCGAGTTGTAGTTAGACCCAGGTAATGATAAATGGAGAACCATTCTTGGGCAGAACAAATCTATTCCATTAACATTTAAATACTATAGTGTTTAGGTTCTTACATGAGGTAGCAGGTGTAAATTATGAATAGAATTGTATATTACAATCTGGTACAAAATAGAAGTTTAATCTAAAAGTTCTCTGGAAGTGGTAGACTTTTCTTCTGCTGTAAAACATACTGATGATTGGTTGAACCATCCCTTCTTGACCATTAGGTTGTGGTCAGCTTGAATCTCTTGATGCCTATAGTTCATCAAGCTGGAGAGTTCTTAGCTTTTCTATCCAGAAATTATGCCTTTAATCCAGCTCTAGCAAAATACTGCAGAAGGAGCTTTGGATCTTGCTGTTCCCAGCCCACAAATCTGATATCAATCCTAATACACAAGAGTTAATTATAACAGTGGATGTTGCATATATGAAAATTTGTAATAATATACTCCTTAAAAACAATGAAACCAAAGTCTTTAGATATATAAAAAAGAGTTTCTTGGGAAAAGGGAATTATGAAAAAATGATGGAAACATAAAAATAATGGAAGAGAACCATTATAGAGACAGATCTCCAAATAAAATCAATGCAATCAGCCAAGCTGAACTGATCACATATTCCTTCCTTAAGTAAGATATTCCTTGTTGCAGAGAGAAATCACTGGCTATTTGTTGGTAGAAAGGGCCATTATTTTTCCTTCCATTGTTCCTTCTGCTGAACTTTTACCCTCAGTTTTAAAAAATGTTAACAATTAAATGGAGGCTAGTCTCTTTCACATGATTGAATAAACCCACTCAAGAATAGTTCTCCATCTATAATTTCCTGGATCTAGCAACCAAATCATAAACGGTTTAAGGGTTACATCCACTTTTATAGTAAGCACTATTGATAGATTATAGTGGCAGTTCAGTTTTCACTATTTATACAGTTGTGTAAGTGATAGTTGATGTCAGAGGCTCAATTTTCAATGTGAGATTAGTTTATTGGATGCTCAATATCCTTATTGACTCATACCAAAATCAGGATTTGTCTCAATTTTTTTCTCTAATTTTTATAATTTTGGTTTATTACCAAAACTTACACATGCTCCACAGGGACAAAATCTGACCGGTTTTCTTACCGGATATGAGCAGAGATACTTCAAGAGTTTTTTCCCCTCATCCTTATTTATTAACATCCATGGATGCTTTCCTATCTTTATTTCTAGATGAGTAGGTAAGGTAAAAGTTTATTATGACCAGTTGTATCTAATTCTAGGGGCTGGAGCTCATCTCTGTTTCTTAGCTGAGGGAGCCAGCTTTGTCCAAAGATACTTCCAAAGTCACGTGACTAGAATGACTATATGCCAAGGGGCACTGAATGCTGCTACCTTCCCACCAAAGTGGTACTTTGCATGCTTTCAAACTGCTATGTGGGGCAGGAGCTGGAACAAGTAATGGGAGCTCACCCATTGTGCAGTGCTTTCCAGCTAACAAACAAGCCCAGCATCTTAACTATTGAGTCAACACACCACTCTCAGAGGATTACATATATTTATATTATTTATGCTTATTGTTACTATCCAGAGTACTTACAGTGATCCAACCTGTGAAACTCTTAGGCAGAATTGTTATTAAAATCTGTCAAAATTGCCTGCATGTTTTTCTCACATATGAATATTAAATATCTAAACACACTGTTGTAGAAAATCCTGGAAGAAGGTGAGCCAGAAAGGAAATGTTAAATCAATACAGAAAATATTGTTCAAATTTCCCCAAAAGCCTCTTTGCAAGCATGGCTAATTCATTGCTGATAAACAAGGACACAAAGGGGATTGCTATCCGGTGACAAAAGCCTGATGGTGAATTTGACTGGAATGAAAATAACTGGGATGATAAGTCCTATGGGAGAAGGAAAAATATACAATAACAGGGTAGCAAAAATTAATATAAATTCTCTGGGGAAATTTAAGACATTCCCCAAAGTACCTAGGGCACAAAGAACAATTAATACTGATAAGACAAATAGATTTTGCCTCTAATTGGGTTTAGTACTAAGCCAGAAAAACAAGAAACATGGGTTCAAGAAATCCCCAAGTGTGTTTCTTGAACTGTATAAAGTATCAGAGCTGCTTGGATTTGGACCAGATTGGGTCCAGAAAAGGGAGATAGTAAAGGTTCACTACCAGGGATCAAGAAAAGTTCCTTAATAATAATAATAATAGAAGTCTCTTTTCTGCAGTAAATGCTGTTAGGAGACAAGCCAAATGTGTAGGGCAAGACAGGTGCTATTAATTGTCTGAAACAAGGTTTTCCATGTGAAGAAGATACTAAGGCAGAACTCTCAGAAAGATTTACTTAAAGATAGGTGTTTGAGAAAATGTTCAGGAAAAAAATACATTTGTCAATATAATTTTCTTGTAAAAATAAAAAAGATAGCCTTTATTGTGATTGTGACAGTACAACCAGGCCAAATATTGATTTGCATTTACAGAAGGTTTGAGTCTGAGACACATGCCTTAATAACTGCACTACTAGTCCTCCTTTAATGTTACAAGCCATACTCTAATTTTCAACATTCTTTGGGAAAAATATCTTAATAATGTACAATTCAAGTGACAATTTCTTTTCATGCATTTGTTATTGCTTCCCTTGTTTTCCCTGACCTTTAATTTACATGTTTGGTTTTGATTAAATTTGAATCAATGTAATGTTTTAATTGGAGGTATTACATTGGGTCAACTTCATTTTCTGAACCCATTAAAATCCTTTTCAGTCATCAAATCATTCTGGATGCATCCAGTTTCATTCAGCAATTCAATCTGAATCATCAGTAGAATTCAAAAAGTCAATATGATCATTCAGAATTTCCTGATATCCTGCCTACTTCAACCTTTGTTCTCTCTAGATATCTCAGTATCAGATTTATCTGTCTACAGAATTTGTTGGCGAACACTGAAATATCACTTAATGATCAGATTTTATCATTATATTTGATTGAGCATGATTGTAGCTTTCAGAAGGACCCAATTCTATTTGATAATTAGGGAAAACAAATACAAAGCACTAGGTTGGAGAAGGCTGAAAGATAATCCTTAAGGCAGCCCTATATTATAGCCTAATGAAGCAATTATTATATTTAATAATGGTAATGTTTTGTTCTGGTTTATAACCACAATAAAGTATTTCACCATATTTAATTCAGCTTATTAAAGCCTTTACATAGACTGACTATTAGTATTATAATAAATCAACAACCTGGTCCTTCTGCTTTTCCAAAAATTTCTAAATAAAGTAACTGAATGTGATAGTTAAACAAACTGGGAAAAACTGCTTTCATCTAATATGAAAGAGAGGCACTAATATCTTAAAATGGTACCAACGGGCAATAAGATTGGTACAGGCTTTAAAACATCAAGTGAAATGAACATTTCACTTAACAAAGAAGAATACCAGATAAAACTGCCAAAGGGTCATATTTATGATATGTTAAAGATCACTAGTTTAGTAATTTGGAGGCAACTACTTCTATAAACATCTGATCAATGTGTTAAAAGCTAAATAAAATACATTATGTACTGTATAGCCTGCTTAGTTTGTAACAGCTCCTAAACGACTAAACATATTGAAATGAACAAAACTCTGGTATGAATTAATGTTAATGCTGCACATGATACAGTTTATTAGAATAAATGGCCAGTAAAATATAAAAAGAAATAAACTATGATTTGTATTATAGGTGCTACATTTAATAGAATGCAATCATTCTCTTTCTCTCTGCCACCCATAATTACAACAGTGTTATTAATCTAATACCTATTCTTGCTGTAAATTTGTCAGTGACTTATCTACAGTTTTGAATCCAGTTTTCACGGCCTATTTTTGGAAGACTCAGGATGTCTTTACAACTACAATAGCAATTTAGCTCATGTTTAATGCCTTTAGGGTATGATGGTCAATAGCTGATGGGCATCTGAGCACGATGCCTTTTTTTTTTTGCCCCCCAGTCTTTTAACATATGAAAAAAATAATTTTATAAGATCAAATAATTGGTTCTCTCTGGAAAATATAGTACAAAGGGCACATGCATTAGTATGCCAAAAACTAGTCCTAAAATCACATCTTTTTCAAAGTTCTTGTGACCATCAATCCAACATAACCAAAAAAGGCTAAGGTATTAACCTAATGCAGTGGTGATGATCCTATGGCACACATGCCAGAGTGGCATTCAGAGCCCTCTATGTGGGCACGCCTGCCATCGCCCCAGCTCAGCTCAACTGTGTTTCTCACCTTCTCAACAGAAGTTTCCCTGCAAATGATGAAACAGAGGGTCACAAAAGAAAAAAGATCTTGCCTCTTGCAGAGCTGCCAGTGTTGTGATGCCTTGCTTCCTGGCAGCTAGCTGGTCTTCGGATCCCTGACACGCATGTGTGCGTGTGTGCATGCACACCTTGCACATTGGGCACTCAGTCTCTAAAAGATTCGCCAACACTGACCTAACGGATAATAATAGGTTAGGAAGATGGAAATGGGGTATCTGAAAGAGAAGTATAAAAATGGAGATAATCTGGTATATGGTCCTCTTAATTTTCCATCAGATTAAGGACATAAATATCAGTGTGTGACATAGAATTATTATCAATTGAATTTGTCTATTAATTAATTGGGTGTGAATGTACACCTTAGTGAGTATTTATGCTACCTTTGTAATAATGCCCCACGAATCTTCACCTTTTCTTTTAGAAACCTTATAGTAATGTGAAAAGTCATTCAGTTAAGGTTTCTGATGCAACTTTCCATCAGATGTGAGGTGGTAATACTTGGCCTTTTGCAACCATCACTCACAACTCACAGCCACCAAATTCATCATTTGGACAGTTAAGAACTGTAGTCAACAACTTGAGGTTTAGGAAAAGTCTTCCAAAGAGTCACAGACCCAAAATTGATATGAATTGATCCTAATAAAACACTGAGCAGCATTCTTTCTACATTATCTTCCATAGGAGCAAAAGTTTGCCTTCCCCTGTGTCTGTGAAATCTGACAAATGATCTATGATATATGTGATGCCCGCTTACCCTGATGATACTTCCATGTCACATTTTTGACTTAAAGCAATGCACAGAAACATATTTTATGTGTAAACTGGCCAATTAAGAAGGCAAATGTTATAAAAAATACAAAGATTTATTGGCACGAAATTTACCATCTATCAATGTTGTATAAACTGTTTTACATAAAAAGCCATCTGGAAACAGGTTGTTTATCATATTTATACAGTTACAACTTGCTGGTTTAAAGCCTGTGTGTAGCTCATTAAGTGTCAAGATGGTGTTGCAAGGAGAGGTGGCAGAGCAGATATTCTGCATGATGCATGAGAATTAACAGAGGCATTTAGACAGTGGTGCCATTTCAAATTAGCATTTATGACAACCGAGGCTGAAAGTATTCTGAGAATAGAAAACAAACCTTAGGCCGTAGGGCTGTTTTTGCTGTAACCTCCAGGAAGGTTAAATGATGTAGAATGATCTATGTAAATATGATAATATAAAGAAAAGTCTAAGTCCATTAGCTTAGCAATGAAACTTTGGCAAGTTGCTCTGACTTTCTGGCACCTTTCTCTTAAAAAGAAATCATGGCATATCATAGATTATGAGAGGGAAATTCAAACTGATAAACTTTTCACATTGAACACAACAATAGTAATGAATTGCAACAGAAAACTAGAATTTTCAAAACATACTTTTAGACTTAAGAATGGTTTGAGATAAATGTTTCCATTCATTTATTTCTTCTGAAATATTTTATTCTACTTTTGCATTAGCATGCTCAATGTGATTTCCAAAATATTAAGATAATGTACAATGTCAAACACCAATGCAAAGAAGATAAAACTACATCAAAGTAACATACAAAAGAAATAGGCTAAACATTATTTCCTTAGCCCAAAACATCTTTACACAATGATGGAAACCAACAAAGGCTAGGGGAGTATAAATTTTAGCTATAGATTATCATAGTACCTAATGGAATTATTATCAAGGAGACAGGATGAACTTTGAGACTTAATATCTTCAGGAAAATAGCTGGCTTGGTTGAATTTTGAACCTGTATCCACTGAAAATAGAATAACTGGCCTAGATACTTGAATTACTTTCAGAGATACGTATAGGACAAAGCACAATTCATAGTGGGTAATGAGTTTTGTGAGATACCTGATCCTACGTAAGGTATAGTGGCAGAGTAAGAAACAACAGTCCTTGTTTGTATGCATTGATTTAGAAATGGGAATGTAGCATATGCTTCAGCCATGGTGGTGCAATGGTTAGAATGCAGTATTGCATTCTAAGTCTGCCAATTGCTAGCAGTTCAATCCTGACCGGCTCAAGGTTGATTCAGCCTTCCATCTTTCTGAGGTCAATAAAATGAGGACCCAGATTGTTGGGGGAAATATGTTGACTCTGTAGACCACTTAGAGAGGACTGTAAAGCACTATGAAATGACAAATAAGTCTATCTGTTACCAGTATTGCTATTCAGGCTACATACTCAGACTCATAATGCAGATTCTCACAAATGTGACAAGGCTCTTGATCATATACAGATTCAGATTATTCCAATCCTTGTATTTGTGGAGAAAGAAAGATTTGTTTTTAAAAACACAGAAATGAAAAGGCAGACCTCAGCAAAAGTCTGTGGGCTTTTAGATCTTAAAAGGTCATATTTTTCACTTTTAGTTAGGCCTCCAAATGATTCAGATATAGGAGATATCGATTCAGATTTAAATGAGTCAGATATATTCAGATATGCTTCATGAGCTAGATGTGGGGTACTTAATTATGACAAATAAATAAATAAAGAGCACCTCATAATTGGGATTTGCTACTAAAGTCCCATTGCCTAGATCCACATTTGTTTAGTAACTACCATAAATGCAAGATGTGTTTTTAATATAAAAATGAAAAGGATACTTTGATAAACATGAAATATCAATATTTATCATCACAATTTACAAGGAAGGCAGATTATATCCATATCCAGGAATTCAAGTAAGGGGTCTTGGTGGTCTCCGAACTTGGTTGTTTTCTTGCAGACATTGTATTAGGTAACATTTTCATTGTACTAGGTAACATTTTCAGAGCACCTCGTTTGGATAATGAAATGTTTGCAAGCTCAGAGACCAAAGACCTCCCATTTCAATCCTTCATCAGTATGAATTCAAGATTTGTTTGTTTTTAATTCAATGCCTAGAGTCTGAATATGTTTGATCAAAACCTATTTGATTTTGGAAGGGGAATATCACATTTCCAAGCAATCTAGGGTCAGCAGTTTACTATGTTGAATTGTTTCTTAAATGTTTTGCTTTCATAACTTATGTGAGACTTTTGCTTATATATGTTATATTTATATAATAATATTTATTGTATTAAAATTAAAACTGATGCATTTGTGTAACATTTATTGAATGATTTAAAATATCAATATTAAATTCTTAGATTTTAACATCTTTTTTTAGAAAAAGCTTGTTTTTTAACAAATAAAAATAATAATGCAAAAGGATACATCGTTTTACATTTTTACAAATATCTTCTGTATCGGGTAAATAATTTTGAATTTCATGGACCCCAGACAAAAGGCCCTGGAAAAAGCACTGTTATATTGTAGTCATTAGGGTACAATCCCATAGATGTATCCACTGAAGCCAGTAAAACTGAATTCATTGCTCCAAGTCAGCGTAGAAGTTTGCATTATTTTACAATTATTCCAATTTCTTTCAGCAGATCTTCAAAAATTGCCAGATAGTTTGTCATTATGGGACCCCGGTACTTACGGGACTGCCTGTTGCCACTGTCAGCCTCCCACCGACCTGTATGTTCCCACAGGGTGCGCCTCCTTGGGGTTCCATTGTCAGGATGGTGTCGTCTGGCAGCCCCAAGGGTTCGAGCCTTCTCTATGGGGGCACCCTCCCTTTGAACGAACTGCCCCCGGAGATCCGGACCATCACGGACCTACGGACCTTCCTGCGCGCATTAAAAACCTTTCTGTTCCAACAAGCCGGTCTGGCCTAGTGCTATTGGTTGGGGATCTTAATTAGTTTTAATTAGTTTTAAATTTGTAATTTTAATTGTTTTAAATTTTTTAAATTTCTAATTTTATAATCAGGTTTTTATTGGATGGCCATTAATTTAATTAATTTTAATTGTGTTTTAACTGTTGTTTATATGTGTTGTTTTAGATGGCTGTACACTGCCCCAAGTCCTCTAGGAGAGGGGGCGGTATAAAAGTTATGGAAATAAATAAATAAAATAAATAAATTATGTAGGTGATTTCAACAGATTATTATTTTTCTTACTCACTTATCTTTTAAATAAAAGTTTTGAAGCAGAATTTTTATAGTATGACATCTATGTGTTTCATACTATAAAAATTGCCATGTTATCTTTTAATGTGGCAATCCAGAATTCTCACATTAATCTGTTATATTTAATTGTGATATTTGCATATAAAAGGGCTGTTTACAACATCACCCTCATTCTCTCTGTCTCGCCTGCATATTCCCATTATTGGGCAGATTATAAATATAATAAATGAATACATAGGCATAGTAATTTTTGCAAACCTGGGTGGAGAGACAGGATTTTTGTCCTGATTGATGTACCCAGTATATATAAAAAGAGAACAGTTTATCCTTTTCTAGTAGAAAAAAAATTAAACCATAGTATCTGACAGCTGCTCATAAATTTGGATATTTTAGAAAGAGTATCCAAGAAAGAGAAAGAGTCAGAAAGAGTAATTGGTGTGACTTGTTCCATCTTTTCTGCCTTGTACAAGTGATCGAGAAAAATCAAATGATCCTAGCAGTCTTGCCAACTCAGAGTACCACTGACAAGTGTGCAAATTTAGTAACAAGCCAAGGCCAAATAACTTAGCAAGTCAAATTACTAACCATGTCCAAATCAGACTTTAATCCTCTGTTCTAATTAATAATACAAACATGTTCAGTTCATTCACACTTTAAGTCAGTAAAACCTGTGAAGAATACAAAAAAAAATATGAAATAGATATTGAAAAGGAGTCTAAGAAGAATATTTTTGGGAGTCAAATTAAATTGACATTGAGAACATTCTGTGATTACTCACATAGCTGATTAGCCTCAAAAGCAATAATAAGTTTTAGCTGTATTTGCAATATGCCTAAGCATTAGCTTTCCAATTCCCAAAGAATAAGTTACCTGGAGTGAAATATGCAGATAGCTAGAATTGAAGATAATTTATTCTGTGTTTACTGTCCCCAGTATCATACCCTCTTAGATGTATAGAAATCCCAGTGTCCAGTAATGTTGCAAGGGAATTTTCAAAGTTGTAATCTCAAATTATCTGGGGGCATATTATATATATTAAAAAAAGTTGTAGATCAGAATCCAGGGCCATTTGGAAATGGCCAAAACATGATGATGACTGTGACCACAATCACAACCCTGAGCCCTTTTTTGTAGATAATAGGTGTTCTATACCCATATAAGGAGTTGTTGGAGACAGCAAGTCTGGCTGCTGGCATTCAGAGAGCGGGAAAACCCTG
>JAEANM010008771.1:0-16788 GCA_017656035.1 Myanophis thanlyinensis
TATACACTCAAAATCATGATTTTGAGCTCATGCAATGAAATTAAGCCCCGCCTACAAAATTAGCCCTAATTAAGGTACGGGGGGGGGGGGGCAAGACACACAGGTAAAAAAATAAGCTAGAGTAGGGATGGGGATGAGCTACCCTACTTAACCAGACCTTACACACCCTGATACCTGACTCATCTTTTTCTGTGGCTGCTTTTTCTGCGGCTGCTTTTTCTGCGGCCACTTGCCATCACTCTCATGCATCGCCCCGGCCTCCATTTTGCCTTCAGATGCCTTCCGGAAAGCCCTCTCTAACTGATAACAGAGCTCCAGCTCAATCCAGAGCTCTGTTATTGGCTGCAAAGGGCTTTCCAGAAGGCATCTGAAGGTGAAATGGAGGCGGAGGTGATGCGTGTGAGTGGCGGCAAGCAGCTGCAAAAGTAGGCCAACAACAGGCTCTTGCTCAGTGGAGCTGTGGGTGCCACTGCCATGAGGTAAGTTAATAACTAGAACCCTCCAAAAAAAGGCCTAGCCATTGTGTGTGTGTGTGTGTGTGTAGAACTAGGTGTGTTCAGGTGTTTTCCCGTGTAAGATTGCTAGTATCTTGGTGATGTTTTGGCGAGGTCCCCCTCACCATCCTCAGGCTGGTGTTTTCTGCTTTGTGTCAGTGCGAGGCGGCAGCTCCGATCACGCTTTGCTCGCACTGGCACGAAGCAGAAAACAATAGCCTGAGGATGGCGAGTGGGACCTCACCGAAACGTCGCCAAGATACTAGCAATTTTACATGGGAAAAGACCCGAACACACTAGACCTACATACCTGTACCTGTTTTTCAGTGATTGAAATATCAGTGATATGTTTGCTACAAGAAACATTTGTTATATTAACAACTGCTATGAAAGTTAGAGTGTTAATTCCAAATTATATTCATTTTGGTTACTACTCCTGTTTCTCATAGCAAAATAACAGATTGAAATATATGTGAACGTTGAAATTATGACATGAATGTCATGGTTTTGATTTTCTATTTGTTGTGCAATTGTTCAAAATGCTCTGTCAGGGAAAAAAGTCCATACTGCTCTTCTGTTCAATTAGGAAGAAATAAGAATTTGTGGTAAAGGTTTATGCAAGTAATTAGAAACTGACACACTAAGCCAGAGGTGGGAAGCATTGACGTTTCAGCTCATAGTTAAAACATGCTATAGTTACAGAAGGACACTGTCTCTTTGGGTATAGCAAATTGGTAATACCATGATTTCCATGTGGAAGGTCTGAGTTCTAATCTGTTGCATCAACAGACAAAGCTGGCAAAAAGTTCCTGCTAAAAACAAACAAAAAATTGTTAGTGCACAGTGCTGAACTTAAAGGACCTGACTTGGGTATATAGCAGATTCATATGAGAGGGATCCAGGTAGGAATTCCAAAGTAGTTTTGTTTTTATCTACTGTATTTCATTTAAACATGAATAAGTGCTATCCTAGAGATCGCAAACTGTCTAAACATGACAATGTCTGGATTTTGCTTTATGTGCTGGAAAATGATTCTGCTGTTTACTATTTTGGCTGTGTAGCAGTATTAAAAACAGTCCAGTTGACTTCATTATCACGTGAGACTTGAACTCACAGTCTTCCATTTCTAGCCTGATGCCTTGACCACTACAAGTAAATGTCTCTCAAATCATAACATAGTGATGGACAAATAACAATGGCTGCGGTGTCCCCATTCAGCTAGGAGAAATCTAATACTAGGCTAACTGTTCTATTTCTTAAAAATTTTTACCATGAAGAAATTCTTTCTACTGTCTAGCTTGAATCTCCATTTTAATGTTGAGCTCTTATATCTTAGCCTATTGTAAGGAGACAATGTAGTGTAGTAATTAAGGTGCTGGATTAGGAATCAGGATACAGATTCTGGATCTCTCTTAGGCCTTGGGTCAATCACTATCTCACCCAAAATAGCATCAGGCTTTGTGAAAACAATGCTGGAGAACAACCCTCTTGTTGTATTAGTATGCACTAATAATTCACTATGGGAATTAAACAAACACAGTACAAATAAACAGAATCTGCAATTAAGCAGACCAAATGCTAAGACTTTGTTCTGCTCTATTTCAACAAGACAAATTCATCCCCGCTGCATGTGACATCTTTTTAAATATTTGTAAATCACTCTTTTATCTTCCCTTAGTCTTTTCTTTTGCAAGTTACATGCACATGGCATTTGTATTAAAAAAATAATTAAGCCCTTTATTTTTTTACAAGGTTTATAAATTATTCCAATAGAAGAAAACAATATTTAATCCCGCCTTCATTACTTCAACTTGGAACTGTTCAAAGTATGGTTTAATTTACATAGTTTCCCGGTCCAAGATCACTGAGCAGCCAAGAAGTGTCTGTGGCCTACTTCCGCAGCGTGCAGAATCTTGTAACAGGAAATTAAATATGTATAATTTTCTCTTAGCCACAGGGGTGGTAAACCATGGTTCGTGTACTAACATGATATGCTTACATTCACAACTTAGGAAAGAAATTCACCAGAGAGTAGCAATCAAGTCATCTCTCTGCAGAACAAATATAAGATGTTAGAAGAATTTCTACTTTTATCAACAGAATTATCTTAGCCTGGGCACTGGTATCGCTAATAATTGAGATAGAAGACAGGATTGGCTTCTATCTTGGAGGAGCCATTTTCCTAAACAGTTTAGCAATGAGGGACCTTCTCATTGGGTCCCTCATTGGGGTTGTGGAGAATAGTCTAGCTCAATGGTGGTGAACCTATGGAACTTGTGCCGGAAACAGCACGCCAAACTGTCCTGCGTGCAACGTGTAGCCCCACTGGCTCCGCATCCCATTCTCGTGCTTCTCGCATGCAGCCCCCCCCCCTCCCCGCAGCCAGTTCTTGTGCTCTGCCGCACGCTAGCCAGCTGGCTTTTGCCGCACGGAAGCGCCAAATTCCGGAAGCACAGCGTCCCAGTGCGCATGGGTTCTCCGAGAGCTGAATGTCCAGTTTCTGATATGTGCATGTGCACCGGTCAGCTATTGATCATGCTTGCATTTGCGCCATGCTGGGATGCTATGCTTCTGGATTTTGGCGCTCCTGTGCGGCAAAAGCCAGCTGGCTAGTGTGCGACAGAGTGCAAGAACTGTCTGCGGGGGCTGCGCATGAGGAGCGCAAGAACGGGCTGCAGAACCAGCGGGGCTGCGCATGGCTCACAGGCTGATTTGGCGTGCTCTTCCGGCACTAAGGACAGCACTTGATGACGCAAAAGATTTGCCACCACTGGCCTGGCTGATGCATGGCTGTTGTAACCAAAGAGCACCTGTTAGAGTTCTGTACCTATCCTTTGGATTCTGCTGGACTAAGTAGGTAAGTTGCTAACTTTTTCAAAGCACTTTGCTGCCTGAGACAAAGCATAAAATTGTCCCACTGCTGCCTTCCCCTTCCCCCGGCCGCCTCTGCCTCCTCCACTCTGATTAACAAGTAGCATCTTTTGTAACAAGGACTCTTAGTGATAGCCAAGCAGAACAGGTAAGCAAAAATACTTTATTCTTACTGAGACAAGAACTCAGGAGTGGCTCAAGGGAGGTAGCTGCTGCTTTTGTTCTGATTAAGACAGTCAGACCCACTGTGGAATTTTGTAGTTCGCTGCATTTGGAAAGAAAGACTTGAGAAGGCTGATCCAGGCACTTCTGTTGCCTTGATAGTCATCAAGTCATGTGTCATGTATCCAATGAACTGCACAGCTTTCTTTTAAAAAAAAAATCATCTGATATGAATAAAAGGCTTCAAACATCATAGTAAATCACTCTGTATTTATCATGGTTTTTAATATGGCTGGGTTCCCACATTGCCAAAAGGCATGGTTTACAGTAGCTGAGTCACAAATAACTGGGTTAGAAGTGTATTATGGCCTAGAGTGGTGAATCAGTGGCACACATTTTTCTGTTTATTTTCCTTTTTTTTTTCATTGTTCTGGAGTTGAACAAATGGGATGTAACAGACTTGGTTATTTAAATATAATAACCATCTATTTATGAAATTAAGGGAAACTTCAAAAAGGGAGAGAAAACAATGGTGAATTCTCCCTTCACGTAGCTTATTTTTCTCTTTTTCCCCCCTATGAATTCTCAGAGAAGCTTCAATAATTTAAATGAAATTTGATTTTACGGTCTGAAATCATACCACTCAAAAAATGCAAATACACGCCACTGTTGAATTTATTTAGGACCGTAGAGCAAGGAAATCTTGATTGTTTTAGATTGAAATTGCAGTCTGCTGCACTTCACATGGTCAGTTACAACCTCAAATAAAAAGTAACTGATGTAACATTGACACCCAAAATAAATCCAGCCTTAAGTTTGCTTTGCTCTAATTCTATTACATCAAAATCTCACTATACTACAATATTAGCCTTTATCTTTATTTTAAAGTACAAGATAGCCTTTGGTATCATTTTTTAAACCATTTGCTTAAAAACAATTCTGGCATTATTCTTCCAATGTGCTCAAACTCTTTTGAAGACAGGATAATCCAGTGTTGATATTAATTTCTGAGCATCTTTTTTGTATTCTTGGGCTTGAAAAGATACTGAAATTATGATACTAACTAGGATATTGTGATTATTATTTAAAAGAATTCCAAAATACAATTAATGCCTATTCACTAGATTATTATTGTGCAAAATGTATGGTTGGGAAAACTGCTAGTGACAGAATAGTTAATACAACACTGATTAAAGGAGGTCTTTAGGCCCAATGTCATACTTGCAAGCCCACTGAACACAAATCAGACCAATTTGTATGCAATGTACTGTAATAATCCAACCTACAAAGAACAATTCAGTGTATCGTTTTTTGGCGAAGGTTGTTGAGACAGTGGTGGCACACCAGCTTCCCCAGCACCTGGATGAAGCGATATATCTGGATCCTCTCCAATCGGGCTTCAGGCCCGGGTATAGCACAGACGGCTTTGGTCACGTTGGTGGATGATCTCTGGAAGGCACGGGACAGGGGTTGTTCTTCTGTCCTGGTCTTATTAGATCTCTCAGCGGCTTTCGATACTGTCGACCACAGTATCGTGTTGCAGTGATTAGGGGGGTTAGGAGTAAGAGGCACCATATTACGGTGGTTCTCCTCCTTCCTCTCTGACCGCTCACAATTTGTGTTGGCAGGGGGGCAGAGGTCGGCCTCGAGGCCCTTGTTATGTGGGGTGCCTCAGGGGTCGGTGCTCTCCCCCCTGCTGTTTAAAATCTATGTAAAGCCACTGGGTGAGATCATCCGTGGCTTTGGGGTGGATTTCCATCAGTACTCTGATGATACCTAGCTGTACATTTCCACCCCAGGCCACCCCAATGAAGCCATCAAAGTGATGAACTGGTGCCTGGAGGCTGTGCGGAGTTGGATGGGTCAAAATAGGCTCCAGCTCAACCCGGCCAGGACTGAGTGGCTGTGGTTTCCTGCGCCCAGATTCAGCCAGCTTGTTCCATAGCTGGCCATGGGAGGAAAGTTCTTGACCCCCACGGAGGGGGCTCGCAATGTGTGTGTCCTCCTGGATGTATGGCTGTCATTAGAAGATCATATTGCAGCCATCTCCAGGGGGGCTTTTTATCAGATCCGAAGGATCTCCCAGTTGCGACCCTTTCTGGATCGGGGCGCTCTTCGCACAGTCACTTCCACCCTCGTTCTCTCGCCTAGACTATGGTAATGCTCTCTACATGGGGCTCCCCTTGAAAAGCATCTGGAGGCTGCAGCTAGTGCAGAATGCGGCCGCACGAGTGATTCTGGGGGCTCCTTGGAGCTCCCATATTACGCCCCTCCTCCATGAGCTGCACTGGCTTCCTGTGGCCTTCTGGGTGCGATTCAAGGTGTTGGTTCTCACCTTTAAAGCGCTCCATGGCTTGGGACCTAGGTACTTACGGGACCGCCTGTTGCCATCAGCCTCCTGCCGACCCGTGCGTTCCCACAGGGCTGGCCTCCTTGGGGTTCCATTGCTAGGATGATGTCTGGCAGCCCCAAGGGTTAGAGCCTATTCTGTGGGGGCACCCTCCCTCTGGAACGAACTGCCCCTGTAGATCTGGACCATCACGGACCTTCCGACGCGCACTAAAAATCTTTTTGTTCCAACAAGCTGGTCTGGCCTAGTACTTTCGGTTGGGGGTTTTAAATTGGTTTTATTTGGCTTATTGGCTGGTAATTTTAAATTGTTATTTTTAATATTTCCAAATTTGGGTTTTTAATTGGCCACTTTAATTTTTTAACTGTTTTGTTATATTGTACATTTTTAAATAGCTGTGCACCGCCCCGAGTCCTTCGGGAGAGGGGGCGGTATAGAAATGTTATTATTAAATTAATTGCATGTATACAGAAAACTGAGATCATCATGTACAAATGTCAATCAATCAAATGGTGCATGTAAATAATATTTGGAATATTAGCTTGAATGTGTCAATAGTTGATAGATGACAATGAAAAACAAAAGGACAGGTCTAGACAATAAGCTGATATTCACATATCTATATATATAACAATGGATATATGTTCCAGCATAACTCTGGAATGCCTCAACCAATTTCAACCAAACTTGATACACAGATGATTTACTCTGGAAACAAATATTGTTGGGTAAGACATCCCGAGCACCCCTAGGTGTAGGTGTGCATGTGTACCTGAGCCATGTGTACCTGAGCTTGTGCTCATCGAGGAGGGTCAAGGGGAATTCAGCAGAACGCAGAGGTAGCCTCGGCGATTGGCTGCAGCGGGTCATGGAGCAGAGCATGGCTTGATTGCCTGGGTTGGATCATGTGGTGTGGAAGCCAATGGTAGTGGTGGGAGACACATAAACGTGGAGGCCATCTTTCACAAGGGGATGAGTGAGCCTCTTTCCTTCCCTTATGGAAGGTTGGGTGTGAGGTTAAAAAGAGGGCAAAGCAAGAGAAAAGGTACCTCGTGGTTCACACAATACATACAATTAATTCTTTTTCCTGTCTTAATACAGGATTGGGATAAATACCCGGGCAACGCCAGGTTATCAGCTAGTTAGTAATAAAGTATTGTTCCCCCTCCAAGAAAGAACACTGCAGCTTAAAACAGTATATTAGAATCATACAGGCAATCCTCATCAGTAGCAATGAGGGACTTTGTTGCTAAGCAGCAAAGTAGTGACATCACATGATCAAGCTTACCTATACCAGTTCCAACTGTGGTAATCAAGTGAGCTACTCAAGCAACTTCCTGCCGGCTTTCCCATTGACTTTGCTTGTCAGAAACAAGCTGCGAAGGGCACAAAAGGTTGTTGTGGCTGCAGGATGCTACAATCATTGCCAATGTGCATCGACTGCCAAGCACTTGAATCATGATCATGTGACTTTGGGACAGTGCAACAATAGCAATTTTAAGGACTGGTTGCAACTCTCTTATTTTAAATACCATTGCAAGTAGCTGAATCAGCTGTCAATAAGCAAGGATTACTATGTTGTATCAGGATTGTTCGTATGTTTCTATTTTGAGAATAATTGATACATTTTCCTAGTTTTTTTTTCATAAAAGTTTAATAACAGTACAAAATACAAGAAAAGCCATTTGTTCCACATGTACTAGAGACAACCACAAATATGCTAACAATTGTCAGCTATGTGCACGAGTACAAGGAGCAGATTCTCTACTTTGGTTGAGGTTAATAGGCTAGATAGTCAAAATATGTCAATTTATAATCCACTTATTCAGATCCACACAATCCAAAATAAAAGACTTATGAAATGAGGCAGCAAACCAATCTGTTCACAACATGGCTACTCTTTAAATAAGAAATGGCAAAAATTGCTCTGTCATATGTTACAGTATACTTTTTTTTTTGTACAAAACACAACATACATTTATTTCTGTTTGGAGAAATACTCTTTACTCTGCTTAACATCTGGCTTGATAGTGTCACTTCCAGGTTGCCAACCAGCTGGGCACACTAAAGAAAATACATTTTAAGTTATTGGGTCATATAAAAAAAAAACTGAGTTGCATGTTCATAACTAGATCATTAAAATTTAATTCTTATATTTTAATTGTTTAACTGATTTTAATTGATTTTAAACTATATGATAATTAAGACAGCCCTTATTTAATTATTTTAATAGATTTTAAATTGTTATTGTACTCATGTTTTATTGGCTGTGCACCACCCTGAGTCCCTAGGGAGAGGGGGCGGTATATAAATCAAATAAATAAAATCAATCAATCAATCAATAAAATAAATCAATACCCCAACCTTGCAGAAAATAAGAGTTGCAGTTTCCAGTATTAGAATTGTATCGATTGGAAAAACCCTGTTGCATAGAGTAATTTGGGCCAATAGTTATTCTGACCATAAATTGCAACTTTCATATTCTCAATTAGAACACATTTTAGCAATACTAGATTGTATATCATTAGTATCATAGTGTACCCTTTATTCAGTATGATAGAATTTAGATTTATGTTACTGAATAAGCCACAACCACCTGAGTTCATACAGTACACTTTGTCATAAATTGGAACATGTACAATACCAGATCCTTTCTCATCATATCTGCTGAAAATCAGCCACATGGGTTTCCAATATTTTGAGATGGGAAAGATCAAATTCTAATAAGCCCTAGATATTAATGCTTAAAAATACCCAGAATCTCCTCCAAGATGGAGGAGAGGGGAATAGAAAACTTGAGCCTTCTCCAAGTGGAAAACAAGCAGTATACCAATATTCTGATAAATTTATTTCATTTGTTATACAAATCACATGTAGCATTCTGTGCTACTAAATTTTGTTTGCACTGATTTTAGAGAATGTAAACTCCAACGTATTTTTACAATGGTTAATAAACTTATCCTCAGCCTTTAAAGATATTTTTCATTGGAAGAAACTATAATTCCATCAACTGCTGTGCTGTGCAAGTTAGCCTAAAACTTGTACATAAATCTTTTGTGAACAAGGTTTATATCTAGGCATGCAACCTTATCAGCCTATATCTTAATCATAAAAATACAATCCAGATGGCAACTGCAATGTATTTTTAATGCATGGAAAAATGCTAAAATTTCTCAAGTATTCATATCTATGTAATTTACATAATTCTAAAATATTTAATTTTTGCTATGTATACAAAATGTTAGAAAGTACATTTTTTTCCCTTTTGTTCAATCATGTCCATTTCTCAAGAACTGCCTGGACAAGTTCACCAGAGTTTTCCTGGCAAAGTTTTTCAGAAATAGTTTGTCACTGCCTCTCCCCTACAGCTGTGTGCAAATGGCTGTCCCACATTCACCCAATGGCTCCATGCCTAAGGCAGGACTAGAACTCACTGTGTCTCAATTTTTAGCCTGATCCTAATCACTACACCAGACTGGTCCTCAGTGCATGTTCTGGCTAACCAATTCATTCCATTTCCTGCTTTACCAATATAAGCTGGCAAATATAAAAAGTTTTGTATAAATTTTCCCTTAAGTTTTGTATGCTGCTAGAGCTACAGCCCACTGGGGGTTATAAGGCCATTACATTTTTAAAAAGCATAAGTAATCTCACCTTCTCCATTTTTGTCTGTAAACTGAAAAGCCTGAACTAGCCTGAGTGTCTCATCAACTGAACGACCAACAGGCAGATCATTGATTGTGATCTGGCGCAAGATCCCCTTGTCATCAATGATAAAGAGGCCCCTAAAACAGAAAAGAGTAATAAGAAAAAAGTTAGAGGTTGTGCAAACACCAATTCAACTTTCTCTTTATTTATTTTTAGAACGCAAGTCAAAGCAAATATCAAATACAAGACACTCATTCCTGAGTGTGCTATGTGAAAACACTAGTTTCTTGCAGAATTATTTAGCTAGAATAGTATTAAACAATAGATAATGAATCTTATTCATTAAACTTGTATAGCTGCCCAACCCTAGAAAGCAGCGAACAAATTAAAAACATAATACAAACACTATTTAAAATAACAAACATTGAAACATCTAAAACTTACATTCATCCATCAACCACCTTGTGCCAGAACTGTTTGCATCCTGGCCCCTATACACCTGGGGGAAAGGCCAGGTTTTCACAGCTTTCCTAAAAGCTAAAAGAATCAGCACCATCTGTTATCTCAAGGGTGGGAGGATGGGTTGAGGCTATTCCAGAAAGGCAGGCATGATGCCTGTTTCTGAGACCCCCGTCAGACAACATTCTTTCACTGGGTGGACTCCTCCATGCCCATCCTGTATTGCAGGAATTATCAGGGATAGGCACTTCTGCAAATAACCTGGCCCCAGGCCATGTAGATTTTAAAAAGTGACAACCACCACCCAGAATTGCACCTGAAAGCCTAGTGAGAGCAGCACAGGTTACACAACACCACTATTACTAAGGTGTATTCAAATGCACTCACTACACACCCACACATTGTACTACTGTATTCTGAACTAGATATTTTCAAATGCTTTTCCTGAACAGCCCAATTTACAGCATACTGGAACAGTCACTTGAGACGTGATTAAGGCATGAGTGACCTTGAGCACTACCTTCAATTTAGGAAAGTGTACAAGTGGCACACAATATATACGTCCCAAAAGATGGAAAAATCACTAGCTGTGATTAGATCTACATTCAGTCTTATTAGGGTTGAGCCAATGCTGATAGTTCCCATCTAGCACGCCCCTGCCTGACCGTGGGAAAGCACCTTGAAGGCATCATAGACATTCTGCTTTGTTCCCCTAAACAGGTTAAGGACAACCACTAAATAGAAGACAAAATATCAACTTTACATCTAAGATTTATCAAGTGTTTGATAAGTTTACATACCTTACATGCTACTTGAAATTTATTGGAATATCACTTTTTTCCTATTATTTGTCAATACCTTTTTTAAATATACTCACTAGGGTAAAAAGAGGATTAGTAGGCATTCACAGCTTTATCCTCTGAGAATTTATCTAATTCCCTTTTAAAGTAATCAAATTGGTGACCAACCTCTGGAGTTTGAAAGAAGTAAATCCCAGTTCTATATATTGCATAAAGAATTTCAAAAAAGAGGCAATATTGAACCCAGTAATGTCACTACAACTCAACCAGCCATGAAAAACATTAGAACATGGTTATTAGATTTTTGCTCTGCCTTTACTTTTTATCAGTTCAAGGTGATGTGCATATTTAATGCTCTTGCCTCTGATTTTTCACACAACCCCAAGAGCGACAGGCCTCAAGTCACCTACTGTAGCTGGCTTCCATGCCTACGGAAAAACTACAACCCATTCTTTCAGTTTTGATTTTTTTTTTCCTGCTGAAACAAATAGAACGCTGAGCAAAGTTTCCATTATAAGGAATTAGTTTACATTCCTTATTTACATACATTTCTTACACAACTAATTCTTCCTACAAAGGTAAGAAAGAATTATTTTAAATAGAGCCTATCTGAACTTGATAACGTACACTCAGATTCATTGCAATTAATGTAGACT
Organism: Myanophis thanlyinensis; assembly: GCA_017656035.1. NCBI lineage: Eukaryota > Metazoa > Chordata > Lepidosauria > Squamata > Homalopsidae > Myanophis > Myanophis thanlyinensis. Next base: position 11,441 of record JAEANM010008771.1, read on the forward strand.
TGAAAACAGGCTAAATGACTGCATTTAAACATAAGCATTGATAACTTAAAACCATGAACTACTGAAGATCAGAAAATCGTTGTTAATACACCAACAATTCAATGGGAGTGAATTATCTGAAGGGGGAAATAAGTTATCTGCTTGAAGAATACAAATCAGACAGAGATTGTTGCATTACCTGAAAGAAATGCCTTCATCTTCCTTTAGTACACCATAATCCTTAGCAATTAAACGTTTTGTGTCAGAAACCAGAGGAATGCGCATACTGCCTAGTCCACCCTGTTTTTTGGGAGTATTGATCCTTTAAGAAAAGTTCAAGAAATAATTCAAAAATTGGTATAGTTTTTCAAATAAATACTTTTAAAATAATCACAACTGCAGCACAGATATCCAAATATAAAGTATTTTGCAAAGAGGCAGAAATCCAAAATGATCCTCAGTTTGAGTGTCTTTTGCAGATTACAAAATGTCAGTTCCCATTATAGGACTAGAGTGGAAACATTTTTGGTGGTGCAATCCAACTGCCCTTGTGCAATATCATCTTTTCTACATATGAATTGCTTAGTACATGAAGTAACATCAGAAATAAGACAAAGTTTGCTGATGAAATCACTTTAGGGCTGTTGTTCATTTCACTTGCACCAATGTCTTCCAACCTGTAGCTTTTCATTAAATGTAAACCACACTAAAAGGTTTTGATTTGAACAAAAACACACAAGTTTCTATCATTATCAGAGAAAGCTCTTTGGCAGGATGAAAGCCCCAAACCCAAAGATTCTTACCAGGCTAGATGGCAAAAGTGAGAATCAACAGAAGCACCAATCACCTCACAATTTATCTTCTTAAATTCATCAGAACGATCACTGAATGAAATAATTTCAGTTGGGCAGACAAAAGTGGAATCGAGTGGATAGAAGAAGAATACAACGTATTTTCCTAGGAAGAAGTTGAAAAGGCAGTTAATAACATGGAAACATTTCTTTCATAATCAGTGATATAGTTACAGCAAGATATAATATTGTGCATAAAATGAAAAGCGTTTTGAAATCAAAACAAACCATTCTATTCTAGAAGTTCTGCCAGAAGCAGTTTTGATTTGCCTTGGAGTGGCTGAACAAAACTCAGTGGTCATTCAAGTCCTTTGTTCTGTCCTTATACTTTCACTACCGCATTTCTGCCCTAGATGAATGTATTAATCGGAATAAAACGGCCTCATTCCAATCAGAATTTGAACCAAAACTTCACAAAACATGTATTTTAAGTCAGCCACAGATCCTCCAAAAGCATGCAAAAGATACTTATGCACATTCCTAGTACTAAATCCCATATTCCAAAATTCAAATATTAGAACAATTGTATGGTATCTCTGCAGATTTACTCATTGCCACAAAAGATATCTGGTACAACTAAGAATGCTATATAATTATCAAAAGTTCTCCTTACTGCTAAAGCAGCCATATTCTTGGCTTAAAAGCATGCAAGTTTCAATCCAAAAATATCAAACTAATAAATAAAATAATGTAATAAAAATAAAGTAATGTATTATTCCTTCACTAACCAATTATGCTACATTCTTATCAATTGCCAGCATAATTCACCTGTTGGCTATCAGCTGTAGTAACCACTTAAGACCAAGATAAGTTAAAAGCAGGTGCTATCAATATAGTGCTCCTTATACACTACAATTCTGTACGCTTTATATTCAAAAACAATCTAAAGCCATATTTCTGTAATGATGTGTTGAGGGCCGCAATGTTGCCATATAACGTAATCTGCATTTATTCTACTGTCAAATTAAATTTCTGGAAGCATCAGGTTTTTATTCCTCCTTTTATTCCTATATATATATACCACCATTCGAGAAGCAGTGAACTACTTATTTACAATACTTTAACATCTTAAATATATGGTCTTATTTCTTATAATTTAAATGTTGTTCAATGCCCGTGCATAATGCATTTTGGTATAAACCCTTTGTGAGATGCTCAAACTGTTTTTGTAACCTTAAGCAGAATATTTCACAAGCAAAGATCCTGTTTTGGACCAAAAATCCCATTTATCTATATAATGTTCCATCTCTTGCAATCCAACAAGTTTTATTGGACTTACCTTTGTAGTCAGAAAGTTTAATGTCTTTGAATTGCCCATCTGGCATTACTGCTGTGGCTTTGAAGTCTGGGGCTGGTTTCCCAATGAAAGCATTTCCTGAGGACATTCTGGCTGAAACTTAAGAGAGAGAAATTATTAGCAAATGTTTTGCTATCACCTAAAAGAGCATTGATAATGCAGGTGGCCAAACTATTCAGAACTTCAGAAATTTTAGAAGCTGAAATTTAATGGCCTAAAAAATGGTCTTAAGCCTTTAAAAACCATTCATGTTAGAATCCACTTATTCCAATTACCCAAATTACAGATGAATATGCTTTTGTTAATATAGATATCTTGAATACAAGACAATTTTTTTTTCTATATCAACCATCAATTAGGATGAGAGTATGATATAAGAAACCAGTATATATTTTAGCTGGCTCAATTCCTAAAATTTAATTTTAAATTATACACAGGGCCTGAAGTACAGTACATCCTTCTGCTAATCTTATGCAGCCATAGATTTTGCAATCCCTAATTTTATCAAAGCACAAACTTCTGGCATATTTACCACAGATTTTGAGACCCAGCAAAAGCTAAGCATTGTAGACAAACAGTGTTTGCAGATTCCCCTAATAACAATTCAATTTATATAGTCAAGTCAATTTATATATACCAAGAATAGAAAACACAATTAAATCTAAATGGGGAAATATTTATATGAATTTAAAATTGTTTAAATATTTAATCAGCCTACTAATTTAATTAATTTTAAAGTGATCTTAAATTTGTATTATTGTACTGTTTTATCGGCTGTTCACCGCCCCAGTCCTTCTTCGGGAGAGGGGCGGTATAGAAATTTAATAAAATTAAAATTAAAATAAATTAAATCAGCTTTACCCAAAACGAACCCCTTCAGCCTCCATAATTGTCAGGTGCTGGCCCTCTATCAGCCAGGAAAGAAAATGTATGTAATATACATAACTACTCCCAATGTTCCAAATCTTGAGGAATTAAGAGCACAATGTATAACCAGCTTTTTTTTTAAGTTGTGCACATTTGTGCAACCTAGCCATTACATTCTGAAACAATTCTATTAAAACCAGCAAGTTTTTGTAAAAAGTAGTAAAAGCAATCTTTAAACAATCCAAGTTCAGAATGGTTTACTCTGGGGAATAGATTGTTTTCCATTATGCAATTGTAGAAAATTGAAACCTTTGAAGAGGAAGTGAGTTTATGAGTCTGGCTTTCCCCACTGCTGTAGCAAATTTTCTCTCTCAGATGCCATTGCGTTCCACGACATTTTTCTCCAATTCAGTTTGGAAAGATTGCAGTCTTTTCTCACGTTTTACCCTTAACTGCAAGCACGAACTCACTTGCAAACATCGCGCTAACCCCTCCGATTTGCTGAAAATGTTACTTACCCAGAGCAAGTGAAACAGGTTAGATTAAAAGCTAAAGCAAACCAGTGTATTTTAACTAGAGCACGAGGAGATCAAAAACCCCCTACAAGGAGCTGTAAGAAGCCCGAGTCTTCAGCTTCTTAAGCCAGAGCACCCGGGGGCGTCTCTACAAAAGGAAACTCGCCTCAACGGCATCCTTGTTTAAATAACTCATTGTAACCTCCAGCTAATTCAACCGCAACATCGTTACCAAGAAATGCAAAACCTTTTAGAGGCGCAACTTAATTTAATAACCTAAGACGCAGAGCCATCCGTGCACCCCCGACCCCCATACAGCGCAAGTATAACCGTCTCTCGGTTGTTTCAATCTTCCGCCTCCACCCAGGTTAAGCCAAGAGGCACCTGCGGCGAGGAAGGCAGCAAAAACTTCCAACTAACTCAACAGCTGAAAGGAAACCCATTGCTTTCATTATTTAAAAAAAAAAAAAAGTTTCCCTGCTCCTCCAATATGCAATTCAAAAAATTATTTATTTATTAAGAAGTCCCCCCCGCCTCTGCTTGGGGAGAAGTTGTTCCTCAAACCCAGCCCCAGCTATAAACAGAAACTCCCGCCATCCCGCCTCTAACCCAGCTGCAGTTACCTAAAGCGAACCAAAAGCCGAACTCTTCAAAAAATACACTCGACCGGTACGAGGGAGAATTAAAAAGGGCGAGTTACCTGCTTTTTATACCGTCCGAAATCTCGCGACAGAAGTGACGCAAAGCCGGTTATCCTATCGGTTGGCTCCATCTCCCGCTCTCCTCCCCGCCCATTGCTAGGAGCTGCAGCGCCAGCATGACTTTGCGGATTTGCTCTCCCGCAGCGCTCGGCGTGGATGATTGTATGGTAGTAGCAGAGCATCAGATTAAAATTCGGAGTGATGGACAGGATACATGAATTAATAGAATTCAGCGCAGTCTGGCCTGCTTTGGGGGCTTTTTCCTGTGTGGGGGGGAATCTCCCTCAGTGATTCTTTTGGCGCCTATATCAAATGTTGCTAATATTGCCAATTACAGTGTTGCTAAGTAATTAGATGTCACTGCGATAGGGATACCTTGTTGTGTAATCGGTGTGCATCAAAAATGCAAAGTCACGAGGAATCGGCTTTTTTCCTAAATAAAAAGGGACGTTTGTAATGCACATCAGACTAAAAGTGCTTTCTTCGAAAAGGACTTCTTTGTTTTGCTAGAAGACGTTGCACCTCTTATCCAGGAAGCTTGTTCAGTTCTGGCTGAATGGTGGAGAATGGAAGGATTTACGGTATATTCCTTGCAGTCGTTAGCCTCCTTTCTGAGAACAGTTGAGACCATTTAGTGGTTTATTTCTGCCCTGGGGTCACCTGAATCCTTTTCGCCACCATTCAGTCATAACTGAATAAGCTTCTTGGATGAGAAGTGAAACACCTAGCAAAACAGGCGTCTAGTTGCGTTTCGAAAGAGAGCACCTTTGGGATAACCATGACCTTGGTGACTGAGAATCTCCATAGACAATATACATTAACATTCTTACCCTGGTTTACAGTTAAGTATCTCAGAGAATTAATTGTATCTTAAGACCCAAGGCAATTTATTTGGTCACTTCAGGTGATAATGCTATCTTTAGCTTGAAAAATAATGCTAATTTATCTCAGTTGGCTCATATTTTACTGAAATAACCAAATTTAGGATACATAGTGTGCTAGTAGGGATCATACAACACATACAAACTGGCAGCCATATTTAACCTTGAATATTTAGAATTTTCAATTTCAATTTTCAATTTCAAATTTATTGGTCACATACACAGTCATACATGGTACGATATGCAGTGAAATGCTT
>JAEANM010008772.1:0-11595 GCA_017656035.1 Myanophis thanlyinensis
TTATAATTGTCTTAATGTACTTAATCAGCCAACTAATTTAATTAATTTTAAAGTGATTTTAATTCTGTATTATTGTATTGTTTTTTATAGGCTGTTCACTGCCCCGAGTCCTTCGGGAGAGGGGCAGTATAGAAATTTAATAAAATTAAAATTAAAAAAAAAATTATCACCGTCTCTGCATTAGTCAATGGCATCCAAATGATTTCTAGCCATTTCAAGAGCACATCCACTACAATCATGAAGGTTTGCCCTTGCATTGGGCCCACTAAATCAATGTATACCCATGTCCATGGGCCCCTCAGTATTTCCCACTCTCTTACAGGGGCTGCAGGGGGTGTCAGCCTTGTCTCTTGACAAAGTGTGCAGGTTGCCACACACTCCTCTATTTCCCTATTCATTCTAGGCCACCAGGCATAGCTTCTGGCTAGTGCCTTCATCTTAGCTATGCAAGCTTCTGGCTAGTGCCTTCATCTTAGCTATGCAAGTGTCCTTTGTATAACAATTCTAGTACTTTCCCCCCTCATCTCTCTTGGAATTATAACACATTCTCCCCACAGTAAACAGCACTTAAGAACAGATAATTCCTGTCTCCTTATGACAAACTGTTTTAAATCCTCTCACACCAGTCTGGTAGGCTAGCCCCTTCCTACCCAGCTGATCACTTGACCCAATGTCTGATCTTTTGCAGAGTACATTGCTATCATAGTGGTGGTCAATAGAGTTATCGTGAAATCCTCAATAAAAAGGACAGAAATCACTGGGGCTAGGTCTTGCACTTTAGTAGGAAGGGGGCAGCAGCTTAAGACATCTGCATGTCCCAGGTGGCATCTGGGTCAATGGATGAGTTCATAATTATATGCCACTAGGAATACAGCCCATCTCATAAATCTTGGTGACAAGATTTGTGAAGTTGACTGGTTGCTGGCTAGTATTCCTAGGAGAGGTTGTGATCCATGACTATTGTGACTTGCATGCCATAAATGTATTTGTGGAAACGTTTTATTCCTGCATAGGCCCCAGAGACTGGCAAAATAAAATAGACACCCTTTTGTTGGTGCAGGAACTATAGCCAAAGCTTACTTGTCAATTTGGCTATAGTTCCTTTCTGTAAGGGAAAGGGTTCACAAATAATAAGCTCTCCCTGCCAATGGCCTCCCTGCCATTTGGCAGCTGATGACAGAGGACTGCTCCTATTCCAAATGGTGAAGCATCACAGACTAGCACTAGGGGAAACTGCAGACTATATTGTATACCTATGCAAGGGCTCAGCTATGGTTGCTTTATGGGGCAAATTTTTACATACTGTAAAAATTTAAGATTTCTAAGAATGATTGTATCTCAGCTTGATTTGTCAATGTGGGGGCTTCACTAATGGCCTTTACTTTGCTTACTATGGGGTGTATGCCGGCAGCATCTATGAGATAGCCCAAAAACTTGACTTGACTGGCCCCTATCTTGCACTTCTCTTGCTTCAATTTTAACCCCACATCCTGTAATTTCCTGAAAACTTCTCTAAGACATTTAATCAGCTCCATTTTTGAGGATGCTGACACCAGGATGTCGTCGAAGTAAGGGACGATGACTGGCATGCCTGCAAATAATCGTTCCATTAAATTTTGGAACAAGCCCCGGGCAACACATACACCAAATTGTAGCCAGTGACATTTGAATGCTAATGTGTAACTATAGTTTGTGCTTCAGCAGACTCTTTATAAACTGGAAGTTGTTGGTAGGCTTGTGCCAAGTCCAACTTCGCAAATATTTTCCCTTTTCCTAATTGATGGAGCAGGTGTTGCACAATCAGAATGGGATAGGTGCTTTGCTGCATTGCCTTATTTATAGTTCACTTATAATCGATACAAATACAGACTGAGCCATCCGCTTTCACTGGGGTCACTATTGGCATCTCCCATCTGGCATGATCTACACATTCTAGGATGCCTTGTGCCAAAATTTATCTAAGTGTTGGTCAAGCTTATCTTTAAGAGCAAATGATACTCTATGCAGTTTCAACTTTAATGGTGCTATTTGGGGGTCTAGGCTGAATGATATGGGGGTTCCCCTATACTTGCCTAGCCCCTCCATTAATAGTTCTGCAAACTTGGCCACCAATTGGTCAAATCCATCCATTGTTGTTGTGTAGACACCACTGATAATAGAGATCCAAGGTTCAGAACCATTCCAGACCCAGCAGACTTGGTAACCTGCCATCTACCACAATCAGCTCTAGGGTCCCTCTGAATCTTTTTAAATGGACTTGCATGCTCTTCCTGCTCATCACAGGGATGTGATTTCCTTGGTAATCAGTGATCATAGTCATCTGAGTTTGGAGCTGATGGCGCTTTACGTTAGAGATGATTTTTTTTAAGTATCACCCAGGATACAATTGTGAGGGCAATAGTATCTACTTCCATCTGACAGGGCTAACCTATATTTGCAGTCACCCTAATCTTTTTGACCCCCTCATTTTTGGTCAGACAGACATTTGTATGATTAGTTTTCTGCTTCGGTTTGCCTTCTGGTTTCCTCTGAGGTGTCCAGTTGCTGGAATTCTTTGGTTCTGGCCCCTGAGTCTATGGCCTCCATTGGAAATTGATTGTTTGGCTTGCACAACAGACCCAGGCAATGTGTCCCTTTTGCTCACAATGGTGACATATCATTTCCTTGAAAAGGCATGATGCCTGGGGTGATTGCCCCCACAACCCACACAGAGGGAGCCTTCATTGAAGCTATGGCTAGTGTGGGATTCTAGATGGTAGACATCATCTTCTCTGCTCTGGTCACCCTCCTCCTCTGTTTCTGCATGGTGCATAGCAGCTGTCATTTTTTATTTTAGTGGGCTCTAGCTGGGAGGCACTGGCACAGCTTGTTTCAGCAACACTGCCAATTGTTGAGAGCTTTATGCAACTCTAGCAATGTCCATGGCTACCTTCTAGGTTAGATTGGGCTTTTCTAAGAGTTTCTGCTATAACTGCAAGTCCCTCACTCCATAGACCAGCCGGTCTATGAGACGTTCCTCCAGGTCGCAGAATTTGCAATCTTGGGCTACCTCACAAAGCTGAGCCACATACTCATTAATCATCTTGCCTCCCCTCTGTGATCTCTGATTAAATTTGTGCTTCAGCACTGTTCATGAGGGGCCTGGCAATTAATGGGATTTCAGCATGTCCTCCAGTTGGGGCCATGGGACTGCGTCAACGGCCATTGGAGCAGCTAGTGCCTTGGCCAAATAAAATATTCGGTCCCCACAATAATTTAAAAACATTTCTTGGGTCCGTTCCTCACTCAGTTCTTGCAAATCATTAGCAACCAAGAAACAACTAAACTTTACCATGTACGATTCCCAATCCTCTCTTAAGGGATCGAACGGTGGAGGGAGTGCATGAGAATTCATTTCTGTTTGTGACTGGAATCCTTCCAAACACTCTTTTAATACCCCGGCCAGTTGTTAAGCCACTTGATGTCACCTAGAATCCCACCTTTGTCGCCAGTATTAGATAGGATGATTCATGAGGCAACGACATGGCTCAGAAGAGTGCTTTATTTCAAACTGCAGTTAAACACAGCAAAGAAACAACCAGCAACTTCGTTTGACAGCTCCACCTTTTTATATGGCAGCTGTCAAATGTCTTAACCAATCAGGAGCCTGAGCTTTCCCGCCTTTTTCAGGTGCTCTTCGCTCCTGAACTATGTACAATATACAACATTTATCTTAAACAAATAAAAACAAAAAGAAGATTATTTTATGAAAAATATGGTAACCATTCTTTAAATCTGTACCTTTTGGAATAGAATAGGGAAATTACTTAAATTATTGAATTATTAAAGTGAAATGGTAAATTAATTACAGTTAGGTTCTGTTCAATACTCATGAAAGGCAAGATGGGGCAAGTGATGAAACTTGCAACATGATGTCATGACCAAAACTCTGCCTTTTATGTACATGTATGTAATGTTGCAACATTATATATGATGCACCTTGTGTCATTTTGTAACTTAAAGGTCACAGCCCCAAGTGCTTCTACCACCATTGGGGCCACTTTGGCCTTTACTTTGCATGTCCTCTCTTGTTCCTTCTTTAAGTCCTGGTACTTCTCCAGCTTCTCATCTCCTTCTTCCTGATGCAGCTGTATCTTGGCACAACTAGATCTATCACCACTGCTGACTTTTGTTCTTTGCCTATTGCCGTGATATCTAGTTGATTGACCAGTACATACCTATCAATCTGGATCTAGAAATCCCACCGGATCTTTGACCTCTTATTCTCCATGACTTTTTATGAAAGTTCTAACATAGTATAAATAGAAATGATCATCTATCTATTTACCATCTATTATCTATCTATCTATCTATCTATCTAATCATCTACTTACATTTTATTTATTTTTCAGATTCTCTACTACCCATCGACCTCAAAAAGGGAGGAGATGATCCTTTTCCACTACAAAAGTATGTTATTGGCACAGAAGACTTTTATTTGTGTAAACCAGCCTTCCCAAAATTGACATCATCTACAGGACTTCAATCCTATAATTCAATCTACCATAGTTAAAAATTCTGAGTTTCTGTTCAGATACACCCTGAGATCATCTGGTCAGGATGTATTTAGGTAGTATTCAGTAACATGATGGGAGATTTTATTGTAATGAAATCTATTATTGAGAGAGAAAAATGCATGGTTCCATCAGTCACAGAAAAAATGTTTTGTGTATCTTCTTGAGGAAGATCAAAGAAAAATATGTTTCATTTCAGGTACCTTTGCATTCCTCAACTCTCCTCCCTGAGAGCCTGAGACAACAAACAAGAGCTTTGTGTAGGATCCATTAGTGTTTATTTATTAAAACAGAAGTGGAAACAAGCAAATATTGGTGAGAATTAACATGTTTTGCTTGGTAGGTAAATAAACCAATAAAAATATGGGATGTCTATAATTATATATCAGTCATACTCAAGAGTTTATTAGTGGGTACTTAAAAGATACAAAAAGCTCAAAGAATAAACATGCAAGATGAAAAACAAACATTACCAATTAAAATAATTTTTTTATTTATCTCTAAGCAATCAGAATTCTGTTTTGATTGGAAATCACAGAAGCAGTGTGTTAGACACTGCAGTTTATAGGATTATCACAAAGTGATTTTTAATCTATATATCTGCTCTAAACAAACATGAGTCCATTATCTTGCAAGTTGAGAATGTGGCTCCAATGGTGACAGCTAAAAAAATCTTACACACAAAATATTAATTTATTTACATATGTTACATTATTTATAAACTGCCCCAATCTCAAGCACTCTGTGCATACAAATATGCTAAGACTGGAGGAAAAAGAAATAAATGGTACGAGAGACATGTTCTCTATCCCATTACAGCAATGGAAACTAATTTGTGTATACTGAATGTAGTTTCTTTACATAGTGTATGGTTATGCTATGCTCAAATTAGAAGCAAAAGAAAAATCTGTAATCAGCTGCTCAATGCAACAGGTAAAAGATAGAAGTATTTCGCTTCTATTTTTGTTCAATCTTCAACAACAACAACCTAGAAATGCAATTAAAGAGTCAGGATTGATGACCAAGACTGATAGAAAAATAGCTAGGGAATATATCTTTATTTGGAATGAGTTTAAATCTGGATGGCCAAATGAATTGCATCTTAGAGTACTAGTTGATAGTTTGGCTGTACTTTTCTGAATTATTTTGGAGAAATCCGGTAGGGTGCCACGTGACTGGAGGATGAAAATCCAGTAACAAATTGCAGAGCACTCAGTCAGCACCTGGCCACCTGGAAACATTCTGGAAGACAGCTTAAGGATAATGATGTTCAGGCAGGACTTTGCTCCAGTTCCAAAGATTTTCTGTGCTCCACACCCTTCTTCCCAAAGAAGGTCAGTGAAGTGCCACAATGGTTCTTCTTGCCTCAATGTTGCTTAGCTTTTAGTTTCTCCTGATGCTACCAGAGACCATCTTAACTTCTGATGCCATGTTTCTAAGGAGACTGGTGCAGGCTCAAGAGCAGAGAATGGAAGGATTTATATTCCTTGTAGACAACTGGTCATCTGCATCCATTTAGTGGCTCTTGGAGGTTTATCCATGTCCTCAGAGTCACCTGAGTAGATAAACCTCCAAGTGCTCCAACAACCCACTAAAAGGATGCAGATGACCAGCTGTCTGCAAAGAATGTACTGTAAATCCACTATCCTGTCATAGCTGAAGAAGCTTATTGGATATGAAGTGAAACGTCTTCAAGAGAAAAAACAAAAAAGCCCAGTTTACTCCTGAAAAAGCATCCTTGGGACAACCATGACCGGGATGACTGAGATTCTCTACAGACCGTTCCAAAGAGAGAAGGAAATGATTTTTTTCTTTCAATTGCCTGTAAACACAAATTGGTTAATTGTTGTTTTAGGTTTTTTTCTTTTTGCTGCCACATCTAGCATCAAATGGGCTTAATTTAACTTCAACTAGAACACCTATCTAGAATAGCTTTTTGTCCCTCAGATAGTTCCTTATTCATAGATTATCTAGATGTCATTTTGTGTGGATCTCCTACAGGAATTTGGTATTTTGGAGTGATAACCAAACTATAAATGGAGTTGTATTTTGCCTACCCCCCTTTAGAAATTTTTTGAATTGCTGCTGGGGGGTGGGTGGGTAAGAGCAATAAAGTAAAGAAGTACTTCCAACATTACAACTGTTGTGGTCTGTCAGCCACCAGCCCCTCCAGAAGCTGAATCAGATGAGGAGGTGGCATGGGAGTCAGAATCAGCATCAAGGCAACCTGAGAGCTCCAAGGGGGGAGAGGGAATGGAGCTGTGAGAGAGAGAGAGAGAGAGAGACCACCTCTCAGCCCTCAAATGGTCAACAGCCCCCAGGTCTGGAGGTGGCTGATGAGGAGCAGGAAGAACAGCTGGGTCCATGCCTGATGCATCAATGCCCAGAAGGCAGAGGAGAGGAGAGCAGTGGAAATCTGTGGGCTGATCCTTGGGGTGGAAGATCTCTCCATTTCAGCTCCGGGGATAAAAGGCAGGGGGTGGAGATGAATAGATGTGTCAGACAACTATTCATCTCAGGGATGGATGGACTTGTTATCCTGATGTGGGAGAGAAACTTTTTGCCGGGGCTGCTGGTGCTCCTAATAAAGGAATATTTAAGTTAACTTTCGAGGGTTGGTCGTGTTTGGGAAGCTGGGTCAAAACAACAACATATTGTTAACCCAACTAAGCCTTCCCTAATAAGCTTTAATAGTACAGTGTTCCAAATGTTTTGTTGCTTGCCAAGAGCCTTATCCAGTTCATGTACTTTAGGGGGTCCTATTCCCAATGATTGTGTTTCATTTAATAATTTTGTACAGCAAAACTGGGAATATATCCAACACTTTATGAGGATTTTTGTTCTTCTACTCAAGGTTGGCCATGAAGGAGAGGCCATCCAATGCACTGCTATTAATTCCAAGAGTTCACAATCTCATATTTTCTTTCTCAAGGAACGGCCTGGCAGTGCTTAGCAACAAATATTGAGCATTAAAAATATAAAAAAATGTTTTTATTACTTTATTTGAAGAGCTACAAGTCATAAGTCCTAATTTTTATTTTTCCCAAAGCACAAAGGTCATATTATGATGTGCATGAACTAAAAATTAGCAGGATACTCTTATAGTTGATTTGTACATGCAGATACATGAACTGAGTCCTTATTAAGCAGGAGTCATTGCTGAATATATTAATTCTTCAACTGGAAAGTTTTAGTGATTCAAAATGTTTTTCCTTGTACTTTGATCAGAAGTGGCTATGTTATGTATTGCCATCATTCGATTAAGCATTAATTCATACTGATACAATGTTTTATGATTTTATTATTATGATTACAGTGCTAAAGTCAATCCTTTACCTATATGTAATCAAAATTGATTGTTTTTAGTTTAATGTTCAAGTAGACAATTGAGCACTGGCACAAAGCAGAAGGCACCAGCCTGAAGATGGCAAGTGAGACCTCGCCGAAACGTTGCAAAGAGATTCTCAAACCTACATGGGAAAAGACCCAAATAAACCTAGACCTATATATATGTGTGTGTGTGTGTTTTCGTAGAGTTTCACGGGTGCAAGTATGCAGGTCTAGGTTTATTTAGGTCTTTTCCACACACACGCACACAAGCAGTGTGAACAACAATATTTAGAATGACCTTGATTTTTTCAATTCATCTATCAGTGACATCATTAAGTAATGTTTGATGTTTTTTATCTAATTAGCAAGTCACAGACCTGTATCCAGAGGTGGGATTCAACCAGTTCATGCCTATTTGCTAGAACCGCTGGTTAACTTTCTAAGCAGTTCAGAGAACTGCTGGTTCAGGTGGTCATTAGGGCAGAGAACTTGTTGTTAAATTATTTGAATCCCACCATTGCCTGTATCACCACCTTATTCATGAAACTTTAAGAAATCCATGCAGATTTCTTACATTGGAAATCAATGGACCTGATTTAGATAATAGTTTTGTGTATGAAAACACAGTGAGCAATGTACTTGTGTTCCCTTTTTTCTTCTGGATAAACATTTTCTATTTTAGATGTTAACCAGATGTTCCTTACTTTAAAGTAATTGATACGATTTGTATACTTTGCATATTATATCTGGAGTGGTTTGCTTCTAGCATAATCCTGTTGACCCTCATTTTGAAGTTAATAAGATCTCCTGGTCCACAATGGTCCACAACAGTCCACAATATCAATACAATGCAGCCCAATGCGATGTTTCATTGCTGTAATGATCATGGTGCTTCAGCTGAAGCATTTATTTATCCTGATAGGACTAAATCATTTTATACTACATTCTCTAATTCAACTCAGTGGGCATATTTTGAAAAGAATTGTGTGGTACATAAAGAAATATAATTAGATATTGATCTGCAAATGTATCATTCGCTGGGGAGAGAAATTCTCTCTCTGTATAAAGATTGAAATACAGTGGCTAGGTTAAGCAGTATAAGAATGTACAAAGCCTCCCAAGTAGCCCATGAAAAGAGGAACTAATTTTAATAAATTTAACTTTATTGTAGGATGATGTTAAAAGAATCTTGTCAAGTCTGAAAGGGCAAATATCCAGTTGTCTCTGTTTATTGCCTTGATAAACTGGTGTGGATTCTTCCTAAGTTTCTTTCTTAGTCCATTATTCAGGTAAGGGCCCCTCCCTCTTTTATCTGATCTTCTCCTAGGCACCTCTTCCCCTCATTTCCCAAGGTCATTCCCACACGCCATTACACAAACATAGCTTTAATAGCTTTTTTCAATGAGTCTAAATTACTTGAAATATTTTTAGAACCTGCTTCTTCCAATTCGTAGCTGTGAGCAGATGTACCTTAATTTGCTGAAATATCAGCCCAGTTAATCGAGCAGGGCAAAGGTAATGTTTCTTTCAAGTTGCTCTTCACTCTTCATGATTTCATGGCTATTATCCAAGGAAATATGGAACTGATTTGCCATAGCTTTCTTCTAAGAAGGTTTTTTTTTTTTCATTTTCCAATACTACCAACAGCCTTGGTGTTTCTTGTCGGTGGCCCATCAGCTTACTAACCAACTCTGACTTACTTTCTTAGCCAAAAAAAGTCCCCCAATTAGTGCCACCTGTTAGATGCTACAGCTTTAATCAATGAAGATGCAATCTTTCACTCTTCAGAGGTGTCTCCAAAAGCTTGGGAGATGAGAGGAGGGAGTACAAGAAAGTGATAGTCAGCAGAGTCATTCTTTTAAATAATGCTGAAGGCTTCAATTGATTTTAATTAGAGCTGCATGATCAGCTTCACAGGAAAAGCAAGTGGATGTAAATTTGGCACTTAGCCACTTTGGTGAAAGCAAGGGGAAATTAAAAATTACTCTTCCATAGCACAACTCATAGAAATTGGAAGTGTTGGCAGAGGTCACAAAGATGAAGGTGTAAACAAATTAATCATTACTTTGAGATTTTGCATGTGTTTTGTTACACAAAGTATGCCAAATGAAATACATATTCAGCGATCCTTTATGCCATTTGAACAACATATGGATTGGCTCATAATTCTAATTTTTTATCTAGGGAACCATGGCTTTAATGTATTTTTTTTAATTTTTACATTTTGTTCAAGATGTTGTTCCCACTCTGATTTACATTGTTTACAGATTTACTGTTTGTAAAACATTCAATCACTGATTCATTTGAGATCATTCTCAGGAAGTATCTCGAAATGTTTTAATGCTTTAATCATATAATTGTTAAATCATTGTTATTATAAAACTGTTTTCATCTGATGCTGCATGCCCCTTCAAGATATTCTTCATATAATATGGTAAAAATGGTAAAAAATATCATGTACTTGGCACTAAACTCTTTAAAGAAAATTGACCTATCAATTAAACTGATCCAATTAAGTTCTATTTTAAGTACATTTATTCTTAAATAAATCCCACTGAACTCAACCAAACTTTTTAAAAAAGAAAATATCCAGATGATTTCTATTTTTCTTAATTTATTAAATTTGTATTCTGCTTTTCCCTTCCTGTGACACTCATGGCAACTTACAGCAACTAAAAACACATCTTTCAAAACAAAATCAGAAGTAAAATGAAAAGCAGTATATTTCAAACCAACCAATCTGTTATTTGAAAGTGATGACACTGTCCAGCCCATGGTTCCCACTTCTGGGACCTGTCCAGCTTCTGCTTTTGAATGTCAGGTCCATGTGGACCTTCATTCATGATCTTACCAAAGATGAGGATTCTGTCACATTTAAACGAAATCTGTTTGGCACTGGAATACATCCCCACTTTTTTTAGGATTCTGCATCAGCAGCAAAGGGAAAGAGGGGCACCTGTTGTCATCTGTGAGTTATATACTACACATATATACACTATAGTCTGTCAGAGCTCTACAGATAACTGGATGTAAGGCACTCTAGTTGAAGTTGCTGTTGATGAATCACCTTCCAGCTGTCTACATCATCTTTATCTGAGTAGCTGAATTATATCACTTAGCCATTTATAGAATATCCATGAGTATTAATTCACAGGAATTTCAATCTGTCATCTAGTAGAATCAAATTTGGGGTGGATCACATTTGTGTAGCCTCCAGGGCAACAATAGACCCAACAATAGTCAGTTATCAATGGTCCTATGTATACAAAGGTCCTAATATATCCTTAGAGCTGGTTTTTGTCTTGGGGCAATTTCAGTATGAACTAGTGGAGGAAGTCATTAATACCAGTTTGTTGTCATACTCAGATTCAGTATCATCACCATGCCCATTCATACTATTTAAGCCGAGACCAACTAAATGGAGCTTCTGAAGTTCTATTTTACTACCTAGAAATTTTGTAATTCCTAGGGAGTAATAATCTTTCAGTCCTGTCAAGATTGAGTGGCTGTATGTTTTACTAACATCTAGTTCTGGGAAAATTCCATTTTTATCCTTGAATGAGGTAGTACTTTTCCATTCAAAAATGCTGTACAGTTTGGAGGCCTTCCTGGATTCACATACCTGCTCAATGAGTAGGTGACAGCTATGACCAAGAAGATCTTTGCACAGCTTCATCATCAATTACACCCTATCCTTGTGTGTGTGTGTGTG
>JAEANM010008773.1:0-16787 GCA_017656035.1 Myanophis thanlyinensis
AGTTTACTGGCCCGGCCTGCTTGAGATCAGATTAAGCTGTATTCGGCCCCCAGACCAAAATGAGTTTGACACCCCTGGGTTAGAGCTTCCTGTTCAGAGGTAGTCTATCTGTTCATTCTGGCCAAGAGGTCCCTGGGAGAAACTCCGTTGGTAGGGGACTTTCTCTGCACTGGTGGTGGGCCCAGGACTAAGCCGAGACCTTTCTGCCCCTTTGACCTTTTGTGCCGGGCACCCCCATCCTACCCTTGGGTGTCAAACACTGTTTCCCAGATGAAGAGATTTGCATCCAGGACCCTTGACGGAGGGCAGGGCTGGTCTTGGGAAGCTGCCTCTCCGAATAAGGCCTAGGTGCCTTTGGGCCCCTCCCAGGGCGCAGAGGTTGGCACAGGCCTTTCCTGCTTAGGACTGTGCCAGACAGGTGGGACTTCCGCTGGCCACCCGGAGGGCGAGAGGGGCTTCGCTCGACCCTTCAGTGCCTGCAAGTCTTAGAAACCGAAGAGCAGCTTGACTTCTGGGTCCTTGTCCTGCCCTTCGGCTGCACTGACCACCTTGGAGGTTTCTCTCCTGGCCCAGGAGCCAGGCAGCTGCAGAGGGGGCTGCACCCACACAGCAAAAGGGGCGTTCCAGGGGGAGGAAGCCCCAGCCAGGCGGCCCCAACCCTCCTGCTTCTTGGAAGGCTCCTCCTCATTCTTTCCTACTGATGGGCAGGGCCTGGAGGGGGGCAGGCCAGGCAGCAGAGGCACCCCTCAACCTCTGGCTGGCCAACTGACTGACTGGCTGGGCCCCCAAGTGATGGCTGCAGAGCCCTAGCAGGAGAATGGGGCATCTATGGCCTGTGTGGCTCTGCCAGTTGGAGCAGAAGGGCAGGGAGCACCTCTCCTGAAAATGGGGGGGGGAGGAAGAGTGGGGCCTTACATGGGGGGAGAGGAGGCCCACTGATGCCCTGCTCAGTTCAGTGACCCCAGAGCTGGGCTGCAAGGGCAGCCTTGTGTGTGTGTGTGGGGGGGGTGAGATGTCAATGGCTGGCCACTGAGAGGGTCAACCAGGCAGACGTGCAGCTGGCCAGAGGGTTGGCGCAGCGTCTTCTGAGCAAAGACCACCCAGAGAAGCAGCTCCACACGCCTGGCGCTGAATAATCCTGGCAGTGCCTGCCAACATGCAGCATTATGTGTTATGTAACATTGCAGGGAGTTTGATTGATGTTTCATCAGCTCCTTCCCTGAGGTCTCTGTAAGTGGCCCTGACAGGGTGAGAACCCCCTCCCTCTCTTTGTAGGAGGGAAGCCCCTGCAGGGCCAGAGGGCCTCCTCCCCCCATGACAGGTGAGGAAGTAAAAGGCTACATTGGACAGGTCAGTCCATCCCTGGCAGGTGTGGCTGTAGGCCAACTGCATGCGGCCATTGCAATGGGAGCCACCGCCTGTTGCATCCCAGGGGGAATAAATGGGTGCTTCCCCGCCCCCCCCCCTGGAAACAGCCGTGGCTGCTCCTAGTACTTTCATGGTTATGGCTATTAATGATGCCAGAGGGAGCTAAATTTGTTCCCATTGGGGTTTCTGGCCTTGGGATGGGGGTGTTTTATTTATTTGCATTTGGCGAGGGTCCTTGGGGGCATTCCTGATCCTTTTCTTGTAACGAGGAGTGGGTCAGCTCAGTTGGAGGTCCTTCTTTCTAGAGAGAGTCAGGAACAGAGGTGAAATTCAGCTGGTTCGCACCGGTTCTATAGAACCAGTTATTAGAAGAAATCTCCTTTTGTTTTGTTTTTCCCCACTTTGCAGGGTTAATCCTGTAAATAAGGCAGTTGTTTCTAGCCTCATCTTTCTTGCCTTGCTCACAGAAACTGCCTCTCCCCTTATTACTTTGTAACTTTGGTGAAGTTTAATTCTGTGCTTGGGGATGTTTCATCCTGTGGCCATGCCCACAGAACCGGTAGTTTAAAAAAATGGACTTTCACCACTGGTCAGGAGGACCCCGGGCAGCAGCCTGGCCCTCACTTCAAATGCTGCGGCCTTGCAAATCGTACACAGCTCCCACAGTGATGTTCCCTGCCTCTGGGGGAGTGTCCAGCACTGTGGCCTGCCTATGGCCATTTGCCAAATGCCCTTCTGAAGCTCCCAGCTAGTCCCCAATGGAGCAGCCTTGCTCCCCCCCTCTCCCCTCGGTTGGGGCTGCATGGGCAGAGGGGGTGCCACATTGTGCAGGCCTGAGAACCCCCGACCAGCCCCGCTCTGGTCCCCTGCCAGAAACGTCCATCTCTTGCAATAGAGAACCTGAAACTGGCCAAAGCAGAACCATATGGTCCTATGGCCCCATGGTCATTGTGGTGGTGGGATGCCAATCTCTCCCCCCCCACACACACACTTTCTACACTGGCACAACTGTCCAAGGCAATTCCCTTTGTTAGTCAGTGAACCACCTTCAAATTAACGAACATAAGATGGTTATGGTTGCCAGGGCGACATCTGATTGCCTTGGCAACCGCAGCCGAGTAAAGCCAGCTGAGTTTCATCAAGGGTCATGTTGCAAGCTATGGAGGAAGAAGAGGGGGTTTTAAGAAGGGGGGGGGACATAGAATAGCACCCATAGGCAAGGGCAGGGTTCAAGGTTGAGAGCTCTGCCCACCTCTCCTCCTTCCCTCCCTCGTCCTCTCTTGGTCCCTCTCAGGGGGCTACTGTATGTATGGGCATCGCAGGAAGGAGCAGAAGAGGTGGGGGACATTTTCCTGCCCCCCCTCCTTCACTTTGTTGATGTTGCATGGCAGGGCCTGAATGGCTCCCCAAATCCCCAGCTGGTCTTGCTCTTCCAGCTCTAGGGATTTAATGGGCTAATATTCATTCCCCACTAACTGGGGCTCAGGCTGAGAAGGACCCTGGGGGTCCCCTTGCCAGCCAGGGCTTCTGTGGGGCCTCATACTGACCACCCTAGGGTGTCAGACATGTTCAGCCTGGGTGATTCATTAATGCAGTGTTTCTCAACCTTGGGGACTTTAAGATGTTTGGACTTCAACTCCCAGAATTCCCCAGCCAGCAATTCCCCAGTGATAACACATTGTAACATTCCCATTGTATACCTGCTTACTCTCTTGCGATCCCTTTCTCTGCCATCTCTCTGTTCTAAGGATTGAGAGACAGAAAATGGGCAGGGCTGGCTGGGGAATTCTGAGAGTTGAAGCCCAAACATCTTAAAAGTCTCCAAGGTTGAGAAACACTGCATTAATGGCTCTGCATGTCCTCAACTTCCTCAAAATTGGGCTCAGTGGTTATGTATGATGTAAAATAAATCATGCAAAGCCCCCTTGACACACTCACACACACCCCGCACTTGCCTAGTGAGAATTCAGGCAGGCATGCAGGCTTATTCTGGGCATTAGAGATCCTGGCTTGCTTAGAACAGAGTGAAGGGGCTCGAGGTCAAAGTGCACCTTGCTGGCTTTTTTGAAATTATGGCCAAAATTCTTAATACTGGCAGGGAATCCTGCGTAGGGCAGATGTGACTGGCCAACAAACCAATCTCAACATTATTCTCCATGTTCCTAAGAAGCCTGAAGTGGAGACCTGGACTGAGCAGAGCAATGACGAAGGTCAGCATCCGTTGTGATTTCTCATGGAAGAAGAGCAAAGAGGAAGAGCTGGGAAAACAAGCACCGTTCCTTACGGCTTGTCTCTCGTTGCAGCATAAAGAGGCCAAGACAAAGTCACCTTCATCTCATACAGATTGCCTAACTGTTCTTGCATTTGTGCAGACCACAAGACAATTTAGTCAGGGTCACAGCTACAGGACCTCATATATGTGGATTGGAGGGAGTCTTGGAGACCATCCAGTCTGCCCAGAGCAGGAATCCACACAATACCCTACACCCTGGAGATATAAGCTCCTCCATGGAAGGAGATCCACCCCGTCCTGAGTGCTCTACCCCTGGACAGCTGACATCCAACCAGGGGCTTCCTTGTTTCTAGTCCTGCCTGTTAAGGAAAGTCCCACGTTAGGAGAACGAGTACATTCAGAGAAGTGTTGTGAGAGTGGTGTTGAAGAACACACAAACCAGCATACAGAGACACTGAATTGTAAACCAATTAGGTTTTTACTTCTGTGGAAATAGAGGTATGCAAAGTCCATCAATCAATCCAAAATCATACATGGTTAAGACAGTCAGTCATCAACTTTTCCAGTTCAGGGATAATCCAAAAAACACAGATCAGAATCATATAAACACCGGCACACAAAGCCTGCAAACAGTAGCAAAACTCACAGTAAATTCATGCTGGTCAATACACTGCACTTCTAATAACCAGCAACAACAACCAGCATCTAACAGTGATTCTGGCTCCATCTTATGGCCGCTTGAGGAAACATCAACCAATCACATTTACAGCAGGACTTAAAGATACAGTATTGCTATCGCGGTTTATATATTGCCAACCCAACTGTTAGATTACATTCCTAACACTGCCTTCTGGAACAAATCTGAACAACCAGGCCTCATTTTCTAGACATCAGCTCTTCCATCCCAGCTTTGATGCCTCTTCTCCACAAGTATTTCTCATCACTTGCCATTCTGGACCGGCTTCCAGAATGGCGTGGCACTTCAGCCTCGTGCAACCCTTGTCCAAGGTTCTTCTGCTTCAGGTTTTTTCTCTCCCCTCTACGGCCGGTCTCTAAACTGACCCTGACCTGAATGATATTAAAAGGCGTTTTGACCAGCAAGAGAGGAGAAGGGGGTATAATTTGTTTGGTTGCACATTTGAAAGTGTGCACACTTTTGCAGGCAGATAAAGCTGTGCTGTTGGCTGAGAAGCCATTTTATACTGTAAAAGTGACAACCACAGCTTTGAAAACAAATGTAAAAAAGCAGCTGCAAAAATAGAGCAAGAAATTGGACGCTATTCATAATGGTGGAAACTAGAGCACATGCCTACATTTCTAGAGTGTGTATATTGAGGATAGGATAGTGCAATTCCAGGTGGACAAATATGGTCTGCTCCTCCTAGCAAGAAATAGTTATTTATTTTGAGCTACTGATTTTGTTTTAATTTTGTGGTAAACCAATCAAATCGTTTGTGGTTTGGCAGCGTATACTGTATGTTGGATAAGTAAATAAGCAGATAATATGGTGTTGGCCAAACATAACCAGGGTGTGTAATACTGAGATGGTGGAAGAGGTGCAGGAGAACAAGGCTTCTCCCCAGAATAAGACATAGTCAGATAGATCAGCAGACAGAATTCAAATTCAAATTTTATTGGTCACATATGCATGGTATGATATGCAGTGAAATGCTTATGCAACCTTAAATCTTTAATTTAAGAAATTAAAGGCAGGAGATAAAGATCTTACTAAACTATTGCCCCCCCTCCCCAGAATGTTTGATTGTATTTATTTTCTCTCAAGCCTTTGGAAGTGCTGCGACCTCAGTTCTCCACTGATGGCTGCGCCTGTGGGCAGAGGACTTTGGTGGAGAGAGCAATTTTCTCCCGGCTTCTCTCTGAAGGCATCTGTCCTGGGTGCTGATGGATTTCCCCCCTGTAATTAAGCAGGCCAAAAATAGCCTTGAGGTCTACTGAATGTGGCGGACAGGAGGTTGGAGGGGAAAGAGAAGAGGAATGGCATTCATTTGCTTTCTTGCAATTTGAGTTGTAGTGATGGTTCCCTTATATTCTGGATAGGACATCAGGAGTCACGGGGGCGAGGAGAAGCGGCCATTGGCTGCCTAAACAGCTGGGCAAGGTGATCTCAGAGTAGGGTCACAGCTCTTGATACACCCCGAGAAGTCACATGTAGATCATTTGAACTGTCTTGATACTTAGGACCCCCAGGAGGGTTTTGTCTAAAATTCTGCCTCTCCTGCCAGCACAAGAGATGGGCACCCTTGGGACAGGATGGATCCAGAAGGTTGGCCCGTTGCTCAGTTTTTGTCTTGCTGTGAAGGTGGAAGGCTTTTGTTCTGGACAACCACTGGGAAAATCCAGAGTGAACCATTCCCAGGAGAGGAGAGCTAGCAATTGCCACTAATCAGAAGCGATTAGCAGTCCAGAGGACACTGGTCTTAAGAGATGCGGGAAGGGATTGAGGGGTTGCTAGCAGGGAAGAGGCTTAAAAAGAAAGCCAAGGAGGATCCTGGCTAGCAGAAGCTGGCTTGGCACCAGTCTCTGTGGGGCAGGGCAGGCGGCCTCCTCCCGGGAGCTGAAGCAGAGCCCCATCCGTGCAGTCCCTCTAGGTGAAGTTGGACGCCAGCAGAACCACAAGCCTTCCCGCTCAGTTGCCTTTGGGTTTGGCCCATCACCCAATTAAAATGATGGTGGTACTCTATAGGTTTTGTAAACTAAGTAAAAAACAAGTAAAGCCATTTGCAGAGCATGTTTATTCCACAAACTCCGGCTGCTGCATCCATTCATCCCAATGGTGAAATTCATTTTTTTTTACTCCCGGTTCTGTGGGCCTGGCCACAGGATGAAACATCCCCAAGCACAGAATTAAACTTCACCAAGTTACCATGTAATAAGGGGAGAGGCAGTTTCTGTGAGCAAGGCAATAAAGATGAGGCTAGAAACAACGGCCTTATTTACAGGATTAACCCTGCAAAGTGGGAAAAAACAAAACAAAAGGAGATTTCTTCTAATAACCGGTTCTTTCGGTTCGAATTGGCTGAATTTCACCTCTGGCTCATCCTGCTGCTTTAGGCAAGACACATCAAGTCAAGTAGGCTTTATTGTCATTTCAACAATATACAGTACAGTGCACAGTGAAACAGACTGAATTGAGGTGCTACATCAGACAACATAGATAAAAAAAGAAAAAGAGCAGGACACAGAACTACCCAGAGCTCTGAATCTAAGAACTTAGAAAAACCTAAAGGCTCCAGTATTTATGGTTCCAGATTGAAGAGGGGGAAGGGGGAAACAAGGTAAAGGTACAAGGGAACGTGGAAGGGCTTCATTTTCCGGGGAGGGGGGAGCCCTCCTCCTCGCTGCAGCCTGGTGCCCCCCCACCCCGCAGACACGCAGGGAAGGGAAGGGAAGGGAGGGGGGCATCGCTTCGTTCACACGCTTTCAAACAAGGCTTCGCAAGCTCCAATTTCCCACGACTCGCTCGCCCCGCCCTTCGCTCTTTCCCCCCTCCCAGCTCGTCTGGCGGGCATCGCGCAGACTCGTCCCGAAGGGGCGGAGCCTTGAGGGCGTGGCTGCTGCCGTCTGGTCGCGCAGGAGACGGTGACGCACGCATGACGCCAATGCCGCGGGGCGGGGCCGCTCAGTCGTCGGCCGGCCGCGAGGGGGCAGAGCGGGGCCTCCTCCGGAGAGGGCCCGGCTAGCCCCGCCCTCCCCTCGCGGAGCCTTCTCCTCCGGGATCCTCTCGTAAACACCGTCTCCCTCCGCCGCGCGTGCAAAGTAGTCCCCGGCCGGTTGCCCCCCTTCCCCCCGCCCGCCCGGTTGGCCCGGCCCGCCTCGCCTCGCCTCGCCTCGCCTCCCACAAAGCGGCGCTGCCTCCGTCCAATGTGACCCTCGCGCTCCCGCCGCCGCCCCGGACTGCCCGGAATTCCGTCCCGGCCGGGTTAGCAAAGCGGCCCTGAGGGAAGCTGCGGCGGGAGCCTCCCGGGACAAGCGGGCGAAGGCTCTCCGGGCCCCCTGGCCGTTGTTTCCCGCTCGCCTGCCCGACACCCGAGAGCGCAGCGCCCGGCGAGGAGGTCTCGGGGACCCTCCGGCCACTCCGCCTCCGGGCCTGCACGCGGCTACTAGGCCGGGCCCGGGGGGGGGGCGTCTCGGGCACCCCCGGGGGACGGAGGGGGTCCCTCAGCCAGGCGCCTCCCCGGCTCGCCTGGGCCGGGCCTGACGCTGCGGGCGGAGGGATCCGGGCGAGGCGAGGCGGCGGTGGCGGGGGGAGGAGGAGGAGGAGGAGGCGCCCCCCCGCTCCCTCCCCTCCCCGGCGCGGCGATTGGTCCCTCGGCCTGGCTCGCCCTGCTGGCTGCCGGAGGGGCTGAGTGGCCGCGGCGGCCTCGGAGCAGCCAGAACGAAAGGCAGCGGAGCAGCGCCGGGCCGGAGCCGCCGCGGAGGAGGAGGAGGAGGAGGCCGCCGGCCAGAGCCCGCAGGTGAGCAGCGCCCGCCGGGCAGGGCAGCGGAGCGGAGGTCCCGCCAACGCCGCCACCTCGCTCCGCCACCAGCCTGCAGGCTACGCCGGAAGTCGGCGGGGCCGGGCGGGGGGCAGCGGCGTGCCCTTGAGGGCCCTCCCGGGGATGGCGCTGCCGGGGAGGGGGGGTGTCCGAGAACCGGCCCCCGCTCCGCCGCTCCCGGGGAGGAGCCCGGCCCCCCTCCGCCCTTGGGAGGGAAGGCGGGCAGGCGGGGCGGGGGGCTTCGGCTGGAGGACCCCCCCGTCCCGCAACCAATGGCCGAGGCTGCGGACGCCCCCCCCCCCCACGGCCCCTCAGCGGGACAGCTGCGGGGGAGGGGAGGGTGGCGGGGGTCTTTCTGATTGCCAGCCTGGCCTGCCGGGTTCAAGGATCGGAAAAGGGCCGGGGGGGGGGGGAGATGTAATCATACTCCCCCCCCCCTCACAGGAGAGCTGTAGCGCTGCCCTCTGTGTGTGTGTTGGTGTGAGAAGGACGCAGATGCCTTCCTGGGCCCCGGGCTCCTAAGACGGATCTCCTTAACCCAGATTTGGCTGAATAAACCGCCGGGCTGAGCTCCTAAACCAGGAGCTGCCGGATGAAGGGTAACTCTCTGCTATGCTAAGTTGCCTTCCATTCACACCACACAGCCAAAGTTACATGGTTTCCATTTGTCTTAACTTGTGTGAGAATTGTAGGCTCTGTCTGCTACTTTATGATTTATCCTGTTGTATTATGGGGACGTTGAAAAAGCCTCAAAGATTGAACCGATTTGACTGCATTCCCATTAACAAGTTAACATTTCTCAGCTTTAATCTTGATGAGTTTTTTTTTGACAACCCAGCCATACAGCCCTTGTGGTGAATTTATCATTCTTTTGTATGTCACGCAAACTCCTAAACTGAGTCAAAATAAGCGTGCTGTGTGAACCCAGCCTCTCGTATGAAAGCATCCAGGTTCTCATAGAATTGTAAGTTGCTTTCTAACAATCTCCCTGCCTGTTCCTGTGTATTTTGTTACTCTCCTGTTGAAGGTAATGATCCTTTCAAGCTGCCTCTTTCGGTGGTTATAATAATCTGTGCTGTTTGGGTGAGGTTGATCCGTTGAGGCTAGCTGGGTTGCTGGCTTTGGGTGCCGTGCAGACACAGGGACTCAACCACCACCGGGCAATGCCATTTTAGGACAGAATGTCCTGCAGAATTGGCCCGTGTATTCCTGTTGGATTATTTCCCTAAAACATGGCCAAATTTATTATGAGTAAGGCTGTTGTGAAACCAGGCACTGGGTTGGGTTTTCCACTTTCTGGAGGTGGCCACTTCTGTCCTCTGAATTGGAGGACCAAGTGGCTCCTCTCCTGCCAGCGTTTCAGACCTCGCTTGCTGCCGCCCTGGCAGGGGGTCTCTGGCAGGCAGCAATAGGCAGCGTCAGCCGGGAAGGTTGGGCTCTCTCGAAGGTTGGGCTCTCGGTGGGAGGAGCTGCTTGGCCCACCCTGTGAACAAGCCAACTGTGCTGGTCAGACTTGTATCATTGGCAGAAGTTGGGGGGGGGGGGCAGCAGTGGATGGCAAACCCTGGGCTGGCAGAAAGCTTGTTTGGGGGCAGGAAATCTGGGGAGGGGGGTGGGAGGCAGGTTCCGCAGTCGAAAGAGTCAAGGAGAGTCGAAAGAGTCCACACCTGGGGGTCTTCCCTCTTGCGTGGGATCAGTGAAATATGACCGACTGCCACAACGATTTTGTCTTCACCCTTTCTGTCTGTGATCCAGGCGTAGGTTGGCACAGTTGTGTGTGTGCTCTCTCACACAAGGTCCAGAAGGGATTGTGTCCCTATAGCTGGGTCCCCACAACTTGTTCAGCTTGGTTCCTGAATGAATGTCGTATGCCGAACCCTTAGCCGGGCAAGGAGACACTTCACACCAAATTGCACAGGACTAAAATTAGCCACGCTGAGCATGTGGGAGGGTAGCCACCAGGCCTCCCATTGAGCCACTGAAACATGTTATGTCATTACAGCCCATGTTGCACTTTTTGTGAGGAGTCTCCTGACTTTTTTCCAGCAGCCCTCTTCTGGGGTACGCCTCTGTAGAGAAACGGGGCAGAAACATGTCTTTGAGGAGGGCTAATCCTAATGGCCAGAGGAGAAGGAGGCTGAGTGTCTGATTTCCTTGTGTTAACCATGGCTTGATGTGGCTGGCATGCAGCATTTATTCTGGTTATGTAAGTCGAGAGTGTGCGCAGCACCTGAACAATCTGTAGCCCTCCGTGCCATGGGAACCATTGCTTCAGCTGCCGAGAGAATCCTTGAATGCCAAGCCAGCGATGGGCATGGAGGAAAGGGCATTCCTTTGGTTGCTCTCCCCTAAATTCTCTCCAGCCTGGCAGCTGCATGGTGGCATCTCCTGTATCCTTTCTGCCTTGAAATACACCCTGACTTGCCTCTTTTAAAAGGTTTTGTAAGCACCCCCTTTTCAGGCTTCTCTGTTGATCGGGGCTGCCTGAGCTTTGTGCTGGCGCTGAATTTCCAAATCTGGCCACCCAGGAGAAGCCTCAGAGGTTTCAGTAGGAAGGGAAGGAAGGAAGGAACGTTTAGTTGATACGCAAGGAGGAGATTTTGGTGCAGTTTGGACCATTCCAAGTACTGGTGTGGAAAGGGTTGGCTTGAGAGGGAGAGAAATCCTTGCCCAACTTTGGGTTACAAGTCTCCTGCCTTCCTAACGCCATCCCTGCCCCTTGTCTCGGGGTACAGTTGGCCTTCTCTGTTGGGCCAGGCCAGAGAAGCAGCCTCTGGGGGGCCCAAGCGCCTGGGTCAGCTCCTTGTTTGGGTGGGTCTTACACCATTTGCACCCGCTGCCTTCCTTCAGGCTTGTCCAGTTGTCGCTTTCAGTACTCTGGCACTCCCCTCTCCCCACCCCCACGTGGCCTGGGAGAGAGCCCGGCTGGACGGGCAGAGCATGTGGACACGTCCAGCGAAGCCAGCCAGCTGTGCTGCAGGTGGATGCAGGAACTCTGGCTGTTGGCTGTTTCCCCCTCTGCCCCTCCACTGGGCAGTGTTTTGGGTTGGCAGCCTTTGCCTAGCGTCCCTCCGTTCTGCTGCATTTCAGTTGCATTTTGACAGTTTGCATTATTGTCGTATTTGGTTTTGAAACTCTTTCACGGAGGGGGGTGCTTTCTCTCAATGGTGCCAGCCGCCTTCTGCTCTTGAAGGGCAAAGATGGAGGGAAAAAGGTCAGGAACACCTCATCTCCTCCTCATTTGTAGCCACAGGAGAGCCCACTTCCATGCTTATT
Source organism: Myanophis thanlyinensis (assembly GCA_017656035.1). Lineage (NCBI taxonomy): Eukaryota > Metazoa > Chordata > Lepidosauria > Squamata > Homalopsidae > Myanophis > Myanophis thanlyinensis. The sequence goes on from JAEANM010008773.1 coordinate 11,374, forward strand.
GCTTCTTCAGTCTTAATGAAAATATTTAGCGTCGCTGCCTTCTGCTCTCCTAACTCTGCTGCCTGGCTGAATGGCTCCCTTTGGAGAGAGGCTGAGCCGCCTTTTCAATCTAGCCAGTGGAGACAGACGGGGAGGGCTGTCCAGGGGCCAGATTGGGAGTGAGGGACCTCTCCGAACCCCAATCTAGCTTTGCCTGGTCCTTGAAAAGCACAAGGTGCTCATTGCCCCCAACTCTCTGGGCAGCTGCAAGAAACCATAGATTGGGATCCTTGGCTGTGCCCCTGGCTTTGAATTTTGCCTTTTGGTGCACTGACCTTTAACGTTTGGTGCTTGTGGCTGCGGTTCATTATTTTGTTTTTATGGTGATCTACATTTTTCTCTTTTTTAATGCTTCCTTTCAGTTTTAACTCTTTACTTTTTAATGGTTTGATTCACTTTTCAGTTGTTCGGTTTTAAATAACTTGTGTAGACAGAAGAAGAGGTTAAAAGTAAATTCAGCCGTGGTGCCTAAAAAAGAGCCAGTCTCTGGCTGCCCACATCAGTTTGCTTAATCACAGTTTAGCTAACAAGCCACCATTGGCTGGATTTGTGTAATGTAATGTTACAATGCTTTAGAATTCATGCTTTAAAAACAGTCGTAGCTGCAGCCCCCCCCGCCCCCCCCCCAAATATGCTAGGCCTGCAAATCACACAGTGGCTTCAAGTGTGTTGGGAAGCAGGAGAGTAACTTAACCAAGACCTGAAATTGTTGCCCGGCCTGGAGATGTGGAGGGCAAACTCCAGTTGGGCCTTCCCAAGCCTAGCTGCTGACGGGAAAAATGGTTCAGAAGTTTTCACAAGAGGAATGCAGAAAGAGGAATCTCTGAACAGTTTCAACAAAACCATCCACAACATTAGCAAATCTGGATGTGGTGTGAGAAAACCACAGTAATGCTACCTCGTTCCTTGATTTTGCAATCCTTCCCCCCCCCCCCCCCCCGCGTAAAATCTGGATTGCTAGGGTTTGGGGTTTCTCCCCTTGTAGCTCTGGAGAAAGAAAGGCCGCTGGTTCTTCAGAGGCTTAGCTCCATTTATCTGTCCATTAGAAAGGTAGCCCACCTACATGCTGGGTCTCTGTTCAGCCCCTCCTCTTTTGAGGGTTTGTTTAGCTGTGGGTTTCCTTAGGACAGGGGTCTCCAATCTTGGCTGGCTGAGGAATTCTGGGAGTTGAAGTCCACAAGTCTTCAAGTTGCCAAGATTGGAGACCCCTGCCTTAGGATAAAAAAAAAAAGAAACAAAGGGCTTGGTCACTTTTGGCAGCCACAAATTCTGCATGTGTGAACTATATACTTTTTTCTATTTGCCATAAATGGCAATAGCCCTTAGACTTTGTATACCACTTCACAGTGCTTTGCAGCCCTCCCTAAGCGTGTTTCAGAGCTGGCCTCTTGCCCCTCCGAAGGATGGAACCTGGTGAGATTTGAACTGCCAAATTGCAGGCAGACGGCAGAAATAGCCTGCAGTACCGCACTCCAACCACTGCGCCCCCGTGACTCTAAAGCTCTTGTCTCCCCATCTTTCAGATCAGATCTGTTCAAGTAACCCTATTTCCGTAATATCTTGCTTAACCAAGATTTGCGTCTCCTGCCTCGATTGCAAACGTTTGTGCCACACACTGAATTTCCCACTGCCAAAGGAGCTAATGGATGTTGATGGCTCCCAGATGGGTGGAGGGGTATGCAGGGACACCAAGCCCCATGGTCCACCCCTGCTGTCTCAGGGGAAGCTTTGGGTTATTGAGGGATGGCAAATCTCCAACGTAAGTGTCACTGGGAAGTATGGAGTCATTCCAGTTTTTGACCAGTTCAAGGTGAGTCAGCCTAGCAGGAGTCTTGGTAAGGGTGGGGAGAAATTAGCTTCTTAGCAGCAGAACCCTGATGAGAACCAAAACCATTAGGCTTTGTGGAGAGCGTCTTGGTCAGGCAGCTGGTGTCAGTCAGCTTTTCTGCATTCTTTGCAACACAAGCTGGTCAATCAAATTGCTATTTTACAATGAGCAACGGAGGCAACAGGCTCAGATTTGAAGTGCTGCTCCTGGGAAAGCTAATCCGCGTTCTGTCTGCATTGGGGGTGTTTAGCCTGAAGAATGCCTTCCCATTTGAGCCTAAGGATGTTGGGTGCCCAGTTCACCAGCTGGGCTTTGGTAGAGAATGAGGCCTAGGGGTCAAAGAAGTCTGGCTCCTCATTATAGGCCTCCTGGATTTTATGCCCTTTGCACTGGAGGCATCGTTGTTGGCCTGAGTTTCTGTTTTAGTAGCATCCTGGGCAGCAACAGCCAGAAATCCAGAGAGGGCAGTGGGATACAAGTTGAGTAATCAACCATAGCAGTGTTTCCCAACATTGGGGACTTTTAAGATGTGTGGACTGTAACTCCCAGAATTCTCCAGCCAGTTGAGGAATTCTGGGAACTTCTTAAAGTTCCCGAGGTTGGCAAACACTCACCTAAAGCGATTCCTGCTCATTAATGGGACACACTGCTCAGCTATTGGATGCTAAGGTTTAGCTTTTGGAAGTAGGCAAAGACAGGGACAGGTTTGAAAGCAAGATTTCATTGTATTTGTTATTGATCACAATTATATAGCCACCCACCTCGCCCAAGGGTGACTTTCCATCGTGTTCACACTGTTGTGGTCGCCGTCTTGTTAGGCTTGTTTACTGTTGCTGTTGCCTTCTTAGCAGACTACAGACAAGATAAGGGTCAGGAGCCAGTGGGCATGAGGCTCCTCCAGGAGGAGACATTCTGTTCTTCACTTTGTATGACTTTGGATCACTTTGTCTGTTCTGGTTAAAATAAGAAAAGGTATGGTAAAATATTCATCCGAGTAATTCCTGCTGAACTCTCCAGAGGCCCCCACCTCCTGGGACTGGCCGCCTTGCCTCAAGCCCAACCTCTCAGGAAGGATCTCTGCAGTGGCCGTGCCGTTCTCTTGAAGGTGGCACGGCACAACAGCAGCCCAGCCCCACCCAAAACTAACCATGACCGACCCTGTTGGGCATCCCAGTCCAGAGCAGGTCAGCCAGACACTGCCTCTTGTTCGGTGGTCGGTAGTCTTGCCTACAAGCACACCCACCGTCCGTTGTGCCCATCCCGTTTTGATCTTTTGTGAGGAACACCGTTCTATGAAGCAAAATAATAAGCCAAAAAACTTTACAAATTAAACGGTTGAGATAAGGAAAGAATAAAAGGAAATGTAATTCAGTGTGATTGACAGCAACATCCACAGGCTGCTGTCCCAGGGGCCTTTTCTTTTCTAAGCCTTTCGTCACTTTTCCAGGGTATCAGCACCTCCAGCCAGCCGGTTTCTTGGGTTTCCCCATTTGTTTTTGGCTGAAACTCCTCTTCCTTTATCGCACAGATGCTTCTTAAGTACAGCCAGTCCTTGACTTACAACCATTCATTTAACCAACATTTGAAGTTAACAAGGACCCTGAGAAAAGTAACTTACAACACTTAGGATCGTTGCAGCATCCAAGTGGTCACATGATCAGAACTCAGGTGCTCAATAACTAGCATGAATTTAGGATGGCTGCAGCGTCCTGGGGTCATGTGGCCCCCCCACCTCCACCCATTTGCCTCCCTCCCAACCAGCTTCTGACAAGCATAGTCAATGGGGGAAGTCCAGTGATTTGCTTAACCAAGCCAAAAAAGGTTATAAAATCAGGTGTGATTTGCTTAACAGCCATCTTGCTTAACAGTGGAAATTCTGGTGCAATTGTCATAAGCTGAGGACTAGCTGTACTTTATTTCCTCTGCATGAAATGTAGAAGTTTAGAATTTCTCGGTGTCAGTTCCTAACTTAGCTTGTTTGAATCTGAGCTCCAACTGGAAAATGTAATTCTGCCTTCTGATTTCCTGGAAAAGTCTGGTGGTTGTTTCCTTTGTCCTTGAGAGTGACATCTGACTTGCCGAAGTGAAAGGAAGGACGGAAGAAATGGGAAGGGAAGCTCTGGGCCAGGAGGAGGGGCTGGCCTGCGTGTCTGTCTGCCGGGGGTTTGCCCTGAACCCTTGGTGGAGCGATGGGAATTGCCAGCTTCCCTTGCTGCTTTCGGGTAGCTTTTTGCCAAGAGGAATGGCAGGTTTACCCAGAATGGCTCTTGGGAAAATGGGTTGCTTGCACCTGGCATCACTTCCCTGCCTAATATGATGGGCACGCTTCCGATGGGGTTTCATGAAGGCTCTTGTCTTCCCCAAAACTGGCTGATACTTAAGTTTGCCTTTAACTTGTGTCAGGATGTCATATAAAGACTCTGGTTTAGCCATCCACAATTGGGAGGATTTGAACTAAATGTCCCTTCCTTCCTTCCCTCCCCTCCCCGCCCCTCCCCTCCGCTTCCCTTCCCTTCCCTCCTTCCCTTTCCCTCCCTCCCCTTCCCCTCCATCCCTCCCTTTCCTCCTCCCTTTCCCTTTCCCTTCCCCTCCCTACCCTCTGTGACATGTTCACAATCCTGGTTAGTCTCTGTGCATGTGTGTCAGGTGCAGCCATGACAGGCCTGAAGTGTTCCTTTATTCTGTGGAAGGAGGCTTGCTGGAGTGGAATGAGGGGAGGGGAGGGATTCTTTCTTGGCCAAGTGTGATTGGACACAGAAGAAATTTATCTCTGGTGCATAAGCCCTCAGTACATACAAGCAACAAGTGATAAATCATCATCATCATCATCATCATCATCATAAAAATGCATCATAAATCATAAGATAAAACACAGTGATAGTCATAGGACACTAAATAAACAACATAAATCATACTAGGATACTAAATGAAACAATATAAATTGTTTTATATACAAGCAACAAAGTTAGTCATAAGGAGATAGGTGATAGGAAAGAGGAGAAGAATAGTAATACAGCCTTACTAGATAGTTTGACTGTGTTGTGGGGATTAGTTGTTTAGCAGAGTGGTGGCATGTGGGGGGGAGGACTCTCCTTGTGTCTAGTTCTGGTGTGCAATGATCTATAGTGTTGTCTTGAGGGTAGGAGTTGAAACAGTTCGTGTCCAGGATGTGAGGGGTCTGTACATATTTTCCCAACCCACTTTTTGTCTTGTGCAGTATATAGGTCCTCGATGGAAGGCAGGTCGGTAGTCATTGTTTTTTCTGCAGTTCTGATTATCCTCTGTAGTCTGTGTCTGTATTCTTGGGTTGCAGAACCAAACCAGACAAGTTATAGAGGTGTAGATGACCGATTCAATAATTCCTCTACAGAACTGGATCAGCAGCTCCTTGGGCAGTTTAAGCTTTCTGAGTTGGTGCAAAAAGAACATTCTTTGTTGTGCTTTTTTGATGACGTTTTGATGTTAGGTGTCCATTTTAAGTCTTGTGATACGATAGAACCTAGAAATTTGAAGGATTCTACTGTCGATACTGTGTTGTCTAGTATTG